>CM052200.1:33782075-33850196 GCA_028455805.1 Lasioglossum figueresi
TCAGTATCCTTCGACACTCGACTTTCTTTTGCAGATATTCCAACAGGGTAATAATCAAAGACCGCGCTAATATTAAAATTAAGGATAACACCTGAATGTATAATACCTGACGTAGTAATTAAAGTTGGTATTAACTATGTTACTTTCGGTATGAAAAATGCTGAAACGAATAAGACAATTGCATTCAAGACGAAAAATCGAATTTACATTTTTCATTGGCTTTATTTATTTGGCGTAAATGTATTAACCCTTTCGGTACGGAGGACCTGGCCGCGGTTATACATTCGTAGGACGAGGAAGTTTTCCGCGAGAGTGGTTGCACTGTACGACAGCGTAAGTCGCGAAAACATGTTTTGCGGCATTCATAGAAATCTCGATCGCGATCGACACTACACTTTTCATTCGGACCGCGACAGTCATCGGTTACTGACGCGGAGTTTAACGTGTTTAAAAAACATTTCTAAAATGTTTATACCGCTTTGTCGTAACCTAAACCAATCCTCGGCCGAAAACCGATTTCGACGGAATCTTATCTCGCGGATCAGACGGAAAGACAGACAAAACAGGCATGGCGCTTAACGTTTTAAAATCATATCTATTTCTTCACAGTACATTAATTAAAGTAAATGGCATTGATATAAATAATATGTTCCAATATCACAAGATTAAAATAAATAACGAAACTAATAGTGTAACGTAATAAAACTAATAGTGTAATATAATCAACGACAAAACTAATAGTGTAACTTGGTGTGATGGTTTTCGAAACAAGGGGAAACGCACAAGCCCACATTATATTGTTCGCACTGATACTTGGATGCCGCCAATTGGCGGCGGTAGGACTCAGAGAATGTTTGGTGGATGCCGCCAATAGGCGGCGGTAGTACCGGAAGGGTTAAGTAATTATTTAAATAATATATCGCCTGCTTAATTTCTGTTGAATCGCTTGAAAACAATTTATCATACTCTGATATATGAAAAGAAAATGATTTATTTCAAATTATTCTGAAGCAATAAAAATATTGGTTTTATAACTGATAAATAATGAGAAATATTTTAATTTAAATACAAATATACTCGTTACTAAGTCAGACAGTTTCAGTCTTGATAGCGCAGGGAAATATACGTATATGTATAAAAAATTCTTTAGTTCACAATGTAGAGCAGCTCAAAGTATTCCAAAGGTCGGTTCGCTATCATTTCGAACACGTAAATCGTTGCAAAACAGATGTGTACTAATCTCTTATAAACAAGTCTAAAAGATTACATCTTGAATATTTCCATTATTTGCATCTTTATGCATTTATGATTCGACAGAATTCAGTACGATTTTTATTTGTTTCATTTCTAAGAAGGCCACTGAAAATCAGATTTTATTCAAATCCACTTTCTTAAAATTCGTCAACAAAAATTGCAAATTGCATAAACATCTGCAGTCTATGTACAATAAATACAAATTTTGTTCTTTTTCTGCGAAATTATTACAGGCAAAGAAATTCTAATCGATGTATGTACATACCACGTAGATGCCTATACCTTGTCCAACGAGACGAGGCAGTAAACGTAAACATAGCCGCTCGTTGAACAAGCTATAGTAACTTCAGGGTTATGATCAGTCATAGCACCTGAAATTGTGGTAGTTATCGTGTATAGTACAAACTGTCTTTTGTCCGCCACTGTATAAAACCATTCTACGAATTTTCGAAACTGTATTCGAAAACGATCGTACCAACAGAATTGAAACACTTTTGAAACACTTTTGAAACATCGACTTTTTTTTATTTTACATTCTCCAGAAGTTCTACATACTCTCATGAAACCATCTTAAAGACTAGATGCACTAGGAATGCATGAACCTGTTCTCGTGTACTCAATCACGTAGAAGCTCTCCTCTGCGAAAGTTATTATTAAGAGTCGCAGAATCTCGCGGCAGGTATAAGTAACATGACGACATATTATCTACTTCGATGAAGACGGAATATATCTAACAATGAGTATGCTTTTTGATTTCCTTATATTTTATCGCCAAAGTGTATTAGTTATTTAGGAACGCACGTATAAACTAGACGGTTAATAATATTAAAACTTCGATATAAAATCGGCAATTTTATGCTTCTGGATTTTTTTAAAAATCGACTCTGCAACCAAAAATTCACTTACGTTAAAAAGTTAAAATAACGTTAAAAAAACGTATTCTTCAACTTTAAACAAATATTGTGATGTTATTATAAAAGATATTGAATTGTTCTTTACAGCAAAGGATTCTGTAGACTTTCCCGAATCCAGTGATATCCATTATTAATACATTATGATTGTTTAAACATGTTTAAACATATTTATATATATATATATATATATATATATTTAACATAGTTAAGACATATTTTTCAACTTTAAACAAATATTGTGATGTTATAAAAGATTAAGTCAATATGGACATCCACTTGCGAATAACATTGTTTGCTTAATAGAAACAAATGTTTGTGTTTCAGATTTCTTTACCGTGCCATATGCGCTGAACTCGAGATGAAAGTTCAACGTCGGAACAACATGACCGTTCCAAAGATTTTCAAGAAGAGAGTGGATCGCTACCCCACAAAACCATGTTTCATTTTCGAGGATCGTGTTTGGACCAATTCTGATGTACGTTTCAATCAACTCTCAAATGAATGAGCCGTTTGTTATGAAACCAGGGTGACTATTCTTTTCTGCTATTGAGATATTCAAGGTTTTAATACAATACACATTCAGGGTATCCCAAAAATATCGTACTTCCTTGGAAGGGGTGATACCTGACGTCATTTCAAGTAACTTCTTCCTTTGTGGAAATCTTCTCCGCGGCTGTGATACAGAGTTATATGTTACTTCGATACAGGTTTGATACTGCTTTGATACTTCTTTGATACAGGTTCCCTCGAGAGTCTGTAAATATACTCAGGCCTAAGAGTCGCGTTTTTTTTAACATTAACCCTTAGCAACGCTAAGGGTTAACACTACTTTGATACTACTTTGATACAGGTTCCTTCGAGTCTGTAAATATTCTCAGGCGTAAGGGCCGTGTTTTTTTAACAATAACCCTTAGCGCTCGAATGGCAGAGTTGTGCAGAATTACAATTGAATTACTCCAGGAATTAAAATTACAAAGTAATTGAATTACATTGTAATTCAGTCATATTGTAATTTATAATTCAGATCTTCATTCGATTCAATTACAATGTAATTCGTAATTGCAATTGGAGTACAATTATAAAATACTTTGTAATTATATTACATTAATTATGAATTACGAATTAGGACGAGGAATAAAAAATACGCCGCATAGACAGCAAAAAAGTATATGAAAGAAAAACATTACAAATATATCGGTCTTCTTCAAAGTTCTGGTCTATAATTTGGAGAGCTGTATTTTGTATGACAGTCGAGTTGAGTTGCCCCACTTTCATAATAAACGACTCAAATGTTTGTTTGTTTGTTAACCATGTTATTCTATATAAAAATAAGTATCACAGGCGAAAAATAAAAGAGAACGATTCAACAGAGTACATTATCGTTTGCAAAGTCAAAGTTGAATAACTGCCGTAAAACTTAATTAGTTTGTATACCGATTTTGTCGCAGTAATTATTATTTGTTTTGTAGTAAATACGAATGTACGTAACACACTGGAATCAAGTCATTAAGAATAATTGATTAGCTTTATCATTTATTCCTGCTTTAATTAATGTGTTAATAGATAACGTAAATATTTGTTTGATTTGCATTTGAAGGGAATAAACAGTATAATTAATGTAAGTGTCGGCGGCCTACTAATCACGTTACGAATGCTATCTGTTGGTACTGGATTTTATGCGTTTACGATAAAAATGGGATAGGGGTAATCTAAAACAGTGAAAACATTAGAAGAATATATATTATATACATAAACAGTTTGTTGCATTTCAGGTAAAAAATGTTTATTTCGCATAAAGATCCACTGACCAATTACATATAAATAACATGGTAATGATGCGATTTAGTTCAGCATACACGCTGATTAGTATGCTACTAATTACGCTAAATCAAATTCGTGATAAAATTACAGAAATACCCCAATTATAGTAGAATAACTAAGTGAGTGTAACTAAAAAACTAAAATTCTGCCAGGTTCCTTCTATTCTTAACCCCTTGAACGCTATAATATTGTGCCAGAAACGCGATGAAAATTTCGAGCAAAATATTTAAAATGGTGGAGTTAATCGATTTGGCCTGTGAACGGCTCATATGTATCTGACGGAACTACTAAAAATTACATCCCATCAATTTATCAGTAGTTGCGCATCGCTCAGTTAGTTGTAAAACTCTGCAACATAACAAACTTGTTTGTCCGTGTTACGAGCACGATCGAACAAGCGTTGAATGTGTTTTATTATCTATGGAATATAGGGAGTCTCGCAAAAGTGTGATCTCCAGAATATCTTCTTTAATTTTCACAAAGTAAACATTTTTCATGTGTAATTTGAATGGTGTCGAGTGGTCAGTATCCTGGTTTAGTTATCGCTGCAAAAGTCATCACATTATTGTAGAAAAAAATGTAACACGAAGTAAGAACTTTAAGATAAAATTGTAAAACCAGTCATTTTCACTGGCGTGGTAGTTCTATTGTTAATAATTTTACAGTGGTCTAACCCATTGAATAAGCCTGCTGTTGTTTCAAACACTGATGAACAGAATTAATGTGGCTGTGTTTATCGATTGCAGATTAACAAATATAGCAACCAGATCGCGTCCGTGTTTCAAAAGGCAGGATACAAGAAGGGGGATGCTGTGGCTTTGATGATGCCGAACAGGCCAGAGTACGTCGCAATTTGGCTTGGTTTGGCGAAACTGGGCGTCGTGACGGGTCTAATCAACACGAACTTACGACTCCAATCTTTAATTCATTGTCTTCGTATTGCCGATGTGAAGAGTATCATTTATATGGATGATTATGCGTCTGGTAAATATTTCACGACTACTATAATTGCAGCGATAAACGCGAGACTTCCATTCACCGTATCCGGTGCAGTCTCGTTGCATCGTGTTCTTACAATATTGACAATTTCCTATCGAAAGTCAAGTACAAAAAAATGTAATTAACCATATGAATATATCGAGGAGAGTCCCCTCTATCTTTTCACTCTAACCTGAACTGTCTCGCATGTTTAGTTTTCGCGTAACACCTCATTTTATATAAAAATCAAAGTTTTTCGAAAACGTTGCGCGATAGAGCAATTTTACTTTAGGATTTGGGTTAAGAATGACAAACTCTATAAGAATCACCCAACAGCAATTACTGAACGGTGTTGTACAGTGATAATTTAGAACTTTGGCAAGGGAGTCGGTATACCGCACGATTGTCCCTTGAATGTAAAACTGACATGTAAATCTGCGAAAAATATTTTTGAAAGTTTTATTAGATGATCAGATAAAATACTAAATTATTCGCGATTTCGAAAAATTGAAATTGTCTACAAAATTGTTTACACTTTGTTTGGTAAACCAATCACTCTAACATCTTATAGAAGTTAACAAATCGTTTTATTCGATTTTCAAAAAGTTACTCCGTTCTAAATACAGTACGGAATTTGTTTTTAAAAGATTTAAAAATTTAAATGAATTTTTAAAAGATTGTTGCCGCTGGAAATATTCCACAAGTGTCGTTTCGAGGCACAGTAGTCTGTGATTAGCCACGATAAATTGACAATTACGTACATACAAACAATTATGAGACCTAAGTAGCATTGTGGGTAATATAGCCAAGCAGAATCACGCAAACATGCTATCTTCGGTGAAACGTTATCATTGGCCAGAGTGATTGCAATATCTTCTCAAGCATTCTACAACGTCATTTTATTCCAATACACAAACTCATAAACATTCAAAAAATCCTTCGTATACAAAGCGGAAAAGCAATCCTAATACTCGCGAACGTATTACGTAAAACTATGATTTTTGTCCGAAATTTGTGGCCGCAAAAAGGGGGGGTGGGGTCCGGAGGGGGCGATGACCCTGGGCGCACTCAGAAAAGGGGGCGTTGATAGCACCGATATTTGTTATTATCTTTTTAATTTTGTTCTCAGGGACAGGTTTTTCTTACTGCGGTTGCAAATGATTCAACGACTCATTTACAATCGTATAGAAATATGAATAAACGAAACATTGATATATGTATTGGTGGGGGGTTACTATATTTAGCAACAATTTTTTATTTCCTTTAATAAACCCCGCCGAGCCTCGTGTGTTAGTTGCTATTTCCGTACATTCTTCGCAGAGGTGTATGCAGAGGAATTACGGACAGTGAACGGTGAAAAAATTGTGTAAAATGTCAATTCTTGTTTTAGCCATCAATGACATAATGGGTTCGATTCCAAACGTGCAGAGGTACAAGGTGTACACTAGCCCCGAGAAAGACGAAACCGGCGTACACAATCTGAATAAACTGTTAGCGGCTGCCGACACCGAAGAGCCTGTAGTGACGGAGGAAATTGGCTATAGGGACAAGCTGATATACATCTACACAAGCGGTACTACTGGTTTGCCAAAAGTGGCTATAGTGCCCAATTCAAGGTAAGGGGGCATCGGTTTAATTGTCTTCTGACTTGAAAATGTAGCTGGGTCCCGTGAAAAACACCGGGCACAGGTTTCGTCGACAATATTTCACCGACTTCAGATTTGGCTGATAATAATTTTGGCCGACAACGATTTTAATCGACGACAATATTATTCGATATTAAGGGGGCACTACGATGTCTCGGTCGAAAATTTGAATAATTTTTATGGGATTGAGAAAGTAATGAAAAACATTTTTTGAGTCCGTAATTTTTTTGACATATATCTCGAGTCTTCAAATACAAGAAAAAATGTTTATATTTTTATAGGTGTTTTTTGCAGCCTCATGGATTATGACTCACTGGAACGTTTGAAAAAAAAAGAATTATCCTTAGAAAAAGTATGACTACGGCCCCAGTACAGACTACGATTATTTTGTTCGAGCAAAAATGCACACAAAATCGTGGACCTCCAAAGTTGATGGTCTCAAAAATAGCATTTCCTTGGTAAATAAAATCGTTAAAAATTAAGGAAAAAATTAACCAATCTTATTTATTCTAGTCTATACTGGGGCTATTGTTGTGTCGAAGAACATATTACAATTTCAGACCGGTCGGTTAAACGGTTTTTAAGTTACCGTGCACGCCGATTACAAAAACGATGTTTTGAGAAAAACTCGTATAATATAATTATACATATAAAATCTACTTACGTTCAATCAGCTATACCTGCTATAATCGTCTATAACTGACGTTAACAAGGCATCATTTGCATTATTCGGAAGCATAATAAGTCTTAGGACAGTGATTATATTTGTATTCGACTCTGTAAAAATGAAATAATCGTTGAAGGATGCGAACAAATTCTTTCTTATTTAAAGGTATACATGTCAAGGAATGGATGCTGCACTCAGATATCAAAAATCTTAACAAGAATTAAAAAAATATTTGTATTTTCTTATAAAAGTAAAAATGTCAGTGCAGAATAGTTAAAGAAAAAAAGCATCATCTTTCGAAACGATGTTACTATCGGATAATACTGTCGTCGATTAAAATCATGGATCCGGAGTCAGCGAAATATTGTCGGTCAAAACTGTGCCGGGGATTTTCATGGGACCCAATTTAGCTAATCTCCAAATACAGTAGACTCCCATACAGGGTGATTCAGTTATGTCTGCCGCTAAAATTGCATGTAAAATAAAAATACGTTTTTATCGCGACATAAAGGTCACCCTGAGTTTCTTCACTGTGAAGACTAAAATTTTAACCCTCAGCACTCGAGTGGTGACTCAGAGAGAGAAAGAGTCACTACTAAAAATTGCTGTACCATTATTCAAAATATTGTTTACATGTGTACATTCTTTTCAAACAACTTTGCCTACATTTACTGTACACTTACCACCTCTGAAAATTCAGCATACAGTCTTGTTAAACAGTTTTCTAAACGGGTTGGGGGTATAGGAAAGAAAGAAACAATTACAGAAATGTTGAGAGCATCAAGAAACAGTTTGCACCTTCCCGGTAAGCAATCTGCTCTTGATTTGCTATGAATTTGATACTAAAACGTGTCTACAAATGCAACGTGTCTACCAATCTATCATTCATCGTGTACAGATGATAGCATAAGTTCGTACCCGATTTGAAAATAAAATTCAATGGTTAAATTTTTAAGTATACAGCTTTATTGATCAATATAATTTTTTTTACACTCCGCCATATAGTACAGTTTGCAACATCTATGAAAATAGGGCACGATCGGGCAATATTAACTTATTTCTTATTTTCCTATTTAATTATTTCTTTCTTATTATTTCTCTATTATTTTCTTATTTAATTATTTCTTTTCCATATAAATTGGAAATCAACTAGACTTTTTTTTTTTAAAGTAATGTCTTATTTTCGCGCTGTCGTTTCTTCAGGCAAAGCGAAATGGAATTATTATACATTATTATGGTGTTCTGTCTCTGCACCCGTTGTAATAGTTAATTTTATAATTCTTGGACAGCGTGATTAAACAAATCACGTTGTTGATAGAATTAAATGAACTATGTAAAAGTATATTTCTTCATTGATGTTTTGTTATAGATCTAACTTAATGTTAAGTGTCAGATAAACGACCGAGAAATTATAACGGCAACTTTGTTTTATCAAAAATATATAAAAATAATGTTTATATGTATAGCAACGATCATTTATTCGATTATAATCAAAGCATTTCGTCGTAATCATACACTTTAGCGACGAATAGCAGGAAAATAACGTTTTGATGTGTCGCTCGAAGTGACCTACATCTGCTGATCGATATTTTTACATAATATATCAGCTCTTGTGTTAACGATTGTCGCAAATTCTCGGTTATAATGCTTGACAATTCGTGAACCTTGACCATGTTACATAGTCGAAGTTCATCGAATAAAGAAAATAATGTAAGTTTTTAAAAAAAGCTATGTTACATTATATAAAAAATTTTATGCTGCATAATTTCAAATATTTTAAAATGTATATTAAAACACTCAAGAAATGCAATTGGTCTCTTGATTTTATAAAAAGAAAAATGGTTAAAGTTACCAATTAATGTCTACCTCGAAATGCGAAATATATCTCAAAATCGTAATATGTAAATTAAGCACACGTTAATGATTAAACATTGAAAATAGTTGATAAAATATGAATAATCCATGTAGAAAAGTCCGTGATCATTCGTACACATAGGAAATTCGGTTTTTCCGACGGCGATCTGTTTTACTGTCCCATTATAAAAAAAGTATTGTTTCCATTTCGCTTTGCCCGAAGAAACGACAGCGCGAAGATATGACATTACTTTTCTAAAAAAAAGTCAAGTTGATTTCCAATTTATATGGAAAAGAAATAAGTTGGAATATCGATTTATTGAAATGTGAACTTGCCAGTCGAGAAGCATGGTTGAAAATGCTGTCACAAAAAGAAATACGAAAGAAATTTTGATCAATGTTTTTAATCGTTAGACAGCGGATTTGATGCATTTATAACAAAAATGAGCAGGTGTAATTTAAAACAGTGAAAACATTAGAAGAATGTAATAACACTATTATATTATTTTTGACCTATTAAACATATTTAGAATGAAAATAACATCGTTTCGAAAGATGATGCTTTTTTCTTTAACTATTCTGCACTGACATTTTTACTTTTGTATAAAAATATAATTATTACACTATAACAAGAAGTAGACGTAGTCGGCTAATGCAATTTTTGAAAAAATTAATTTTCACATCCTGTAGTAAACTAATTGCTCTAGCTTCCCAAAAAAGTTAAAATCGTATAGTCCAATATTAAAATAGTTATTTTAATTTCTGATATTCATTTTATATTTATACGTTCAATAAATGATATCTAAATTATTTCAAAGAAACCGATGTCGTGACAATTTTTACAACTTTTTTCCAATTCATTTATCAATTCATGCGCTTTGACACTAACCATACCACAACCGGTCAAATGACCGGTTTTACATTTATTTTTTAATTATTAAAATTATAACGATGCTTCCATCAGGAATTATTCAATTTTCTTTATTTAATCACGTATTGTTATAAAAATGGTGAAAAATCTAAATAAGTTCAGTTTTGTCATATTTATAAAACAATGTGTATCCGACACATTTTGTAGCCAGTACGGTTAGTTTTAATTTATTTGTTGTTAGTTAACGAAGTATGGCTGATATTGCCTACCGCGATAGGTTTTTAAACTTTCATTTATCCTTAGACACTGTTCCGTGAACAGAATGAATTATCTCCCTACTGAACGTATAAATGATCTATAATCCTCTCAGGAAAGCCTTACGACTCGTCGAGAATGGGATTACATGTAAATGCAGTTGCTTTGCCCGAGACTGCTTCCTGTCTGCCTGCATTATGACTGTTTTACTAATAAAATATCGTACTTCTTCTCTTTTTGAACTTTCGTTCGAAATTATTGCAAATTTCGTTTAAGGTGAAATGCCCTAAGCCTTTAATTGAATCAGTTTAGATAAACAAAAATAATTTTTTAACAGTTTTAACATAAAATTGAGTGATCCGAAAGTGATCCAAAAGCAGTTTACGCCATCCGTACATAAAACTTGATATGTCGAATTGTTGACCTTTTATTGCACTTTAAACGAAAGGTGTACTGCTAATGTTAGAATAATATAGAGTACAGGTACACGCTTTTAAGGGCTAACATTTGTTTAAAAACTAACCGAACGATTTTTCAATAATTGGAAATTTATTATTCAAATTATAATGTCAACAACGATGAAGATTCTACTTAAATAATAATTAATTGCTGATTAATGATTTGACTAGCAATTGTCAATGATAAGGTATTATAAGTGTTAATAATTATTATCTTTCCAGGTTCTTGTTGGTTGTAATGCCATTCAGCTTGTTAGGATTGAAACCAAGCGATACCTTGTACAATCCGAATCCGTTGTACCACACAGCTGGTGGAATGTTGGGAGTAGGTTTCGCGATTCTGAAAGGTATACCAACCGTCTTAAGACCCAAGTTTTCAGTGACGGCTTATTGGACAGATTGCATCAAATATAATTGTACCGTAGGTGGCTTTTTGATGTCTAATACTACTTTATAGCGAACTCAGTCAGCTTAACAGCTTCGTGAAACTTATCGTTAGACTACGGATCTTTATGCAAAGTAAAAATGATTTGCATCTGTTAAAATGAACAGAAATTTCTCGTTCCTCTTTTAATAATTCTAATAAACTGTTACAACATACTCGTTTCTATCATAAAATCCGTAGCCTACTTATTATTCCAATTCCGTAGTAAAGGAATATAATAGTACAACTATTTCCCATTCTAAGTCCGGCGGAGGAGACCGCTCTATGTGTCACTTCGCCTACCCATTGCACTGGGGGGTTTACCCCGCGAGGGGCCAAGAAGTTCGAGCTGCCTCGGTCGCCGACAGGTTTTTTGCACTCCAAATCCACCCTTTTGCTAGCCAAATAAACCCTTTTGCACTCCAAATTCATTCTTTCGCAAATCAATTTTGAATTTGCAAAAGGATGAATTCGGAGTGCAAAACCTATATAATTGTATATTATAATTTTTAGTATAATACAAAGAACAAGTGAAAGAGAAATGGCATTTATTTATGCTTTAGGAAAACTATTCTTATTAATCTATCAATACAAATATAGTTGTATTGTACAGAAATAGTTGTCACTAACTTCTTATCATTTTTACATGATCACATATCAATGCTATCTTTTATGTTGCACATACAGTTTCAGGGTGATTCAGTTGAGACTATTGTGAAAAGTATTTCGTTTTAAAAAAGAATTCTTCGTATTAATATCTGTCTTTCAAAAATATGTATTTCTTCCTTCTAAATTGATTTATAATTAGACTGCGAAAGTTTATGCAATTTGCAATTTTTCCAGACAAATTTCAAGGAAGTAGGAACAAATAAAATCTTATTTTCAGTGGTAGTAGCCTTTGTAGATCCGAAATAAGTAAAAATCTTATTAAATTCTGTGGAATTTTATATTCTAGCATTTTTTAAACATTTTTAGAAGCCATAAATACATAAATATCCGCAGTCTACTTATAACATTAAAAACAGCAAAGATATTTCAAGTTTCAATTGTCCTTATGGGACTCACCCTGTATGCACATATATAGTTCGAGTTTATTGAAATTTTCATTGTGTTGTAGAAATTAAGTTATAAAATTACTCGAATGCGTACAACAATTTTGATAATGATATATAATTTTTTATAGGCAGCACAGTATATCGGAGAAATGTGTCGCTATTTATTAAATGCTCCGCCTCGAGCGGAGGATAAAACGCATCGTTTGAGACTCATGTTTGGAAACGGCATGCGACCTCAAATTTGGAGCGAGTTTGTCAAACGCTTTAATGTTAACCTGATTACCGAATTCTACGGATCAAGCGAGGGAAACGCAAATATTGGTAGTTATCGACTTTTTTAAAACCATACCACCACTAAAAATTGCTGTACCATTATTCAAAAGTACCATTATTCATTAAGTATTGCATGAGGTATTATATCAATTTCACATTCATAAATTGAAAAAAGTCGTATAGAATGAAATTATTTTAGGTCATTTATCACGAGTATAAAAATGGTTAAATATTGTATTGAAAACAGTTTAAGTCTTACTTCGGTGTCTTTTATAACTTCATATTTATTGTAAATATGTAAAATCTATTATTCAATTATCGAAAAGTTACGATTTCTTTTCATTCGTGAATGAGTAATTATAATTTTTTATAAAATTCTTCCATCAACTTTAGCTTTCTTTCCTATACGTTTAGCTAAACGGCATAATTTTGTATGAAACTTTTAGTTGTGATTATTAGACAGCGGATCATTATGCCAAATAAAAATTGTCTATATCTGAATTGCAACAAAGTGGAGTGAAATAAAAATTTATTTTCTTTCTCAATATGTTTAATAGGCTGAAAATATTATAACAGTATTTTTAAATTCTTCTAATGTTTTTGCTGTTTCAAATTACACCTGCTCATTTTTGCCATAAATACACCACTATCTAGCGATTATTAATAGCACATATTACAATGCGTACTACACACAAGCTGTTTGATTTACACTCTACGAACTTCAGCAATATGGTCAAGACATAGTTACCTTTATAGGAGATTTTCTACATTTACCAATAATACAGACAATAACAACACACCTTTAGATAAATAATTAATTCTGATTACCTAATAGACTTTATATTAACACGTTCCGTGCCAAGCTGTTTTTGCTCGATTTTTCTTCCAGGTCATTTGCTTTTGCTCTATACTGCATTTTTTATAATGCCTCATTATTTTGGTGGGAATATATTCTAGTCTTAAACTTGTTATAAAATATATTCTTTTAGCGCATTAAATAAATATGTCAGTGTGTACTACCACACACGGTTTAACGTGTATCATCTGTGTGTGTGGTACACATAGCATGGAACGTGTTGATGATTCAATGTAAAGTATTCAACGCTACATACTACATACCAAAGTAAAACAAGTTTACACCTTTACGTAACAGTGAAATTTGTCTAATTCTTATGTGTAATATAATTTCGTAATAGTGAACTTGGACGGTCGAGCTGGTGCTGTTGGTTTCGTACCACTGATTGTGCCCAGATCATTCCATCCCGTGGCAATAATTCGTGTGAACAGAGAGACCTACGAACCAGTTAGGAGTGCTAATGGACTGTGTATAAGAGCGGATATAAGTAAGAATGTCAAAACAGTATAGTAATTTTAATATATTGGCAATAAGAATCCATTTTTCAATCCTAATAACAAATCTTTATCTTTGATTTAGATGAACCAGGAATGTTTATAGGAATGATAAAAGAAGGGCACGCGTCGAGAGAATTCAATGGGTATTTAGACAAGGAAGCATCAAAGAAGAAAATAATCGAGAATGTATTTGTGAAAGGTGACAAGGCTTTCCTGACGGGTAAGTTGCATTTGAAAAATTCAAATGAATCGCAGTCAAATATTCAACCAATTAGTGAAATCAATTTAAAACTTTTCTGACTTAATATCATTTCTATTTTTTCTTCTTAGGTGATATACTGATACAGGATGAATACGGCTACCTTTACTTCAAAGATAGAGTGGGAGATACATTTAGGTGGAAGGGAGAAAATGTTGCTACCGCAGAGGTAGAAGGTGTTATTAGTAATATCGCAGGGCAGCGGGATGCTACTGTCTATGGAGTTCAGGTTTGTAGTTTTACGAACTTATGAGAAAAATTGTAACATGAAGTAAGAATTTTAAAATGAAATTGTAAAACCAGTCATTTCAACTGGTGTGGTTCTAGTGTGAATGTATAATTCGCTTTTAACATTTTAGTTTGTCTATCGAGTTAAAATCTGACATAGCATACTTGACATAATAATTGACCAACTAAAAGGTATTCGTTGCTGTCTTTTAAGGTACCTGGAATGGAAGGAAGGGCCGGCATGGCAGCAATTGTCGATCCAGATAGTCTACTAGATTTCAAGGCTCTCGCAGAAGGCTTTGAGAAAGCTCTACCAGCATATGCGAGACCAATCTTCTTAAGAATTGTGAAAGAACTTGAAATGACGGGAACGTTCAAATTGAAAAAAGTGAATCTGCAGAAGGAAGGCTTCGATCCCAGCAAAGTGCAAGACAAGATGTATTTCCTTTCAGGTAGCAAAGAATATATCGAAATTACACCTGAACTTTATCAAGAAATCATATCTGGCTCAAGGAAGTTCTAGTCGTTATGTTTAATGCTTCTCAAACAACTTGTAAGCGTTGGAAATATTTTTAAAAGTTAGACGTATAATTTTTTTACAATGTAAACATGACTTTATGCACTCGCCTTGTAGATACAATGCATAGGATTTTATAATATTACATAAACCATTGAACTTAGGTGGAAGTTTTCGGACAATGTTATTTTTATGAAAGCTCAAAAGAAGCTTGTGTAGTAAGGAACTTCTGTCACAAAGAGAGTTCGATTTTGCCAACAGTCACAATGAAACGAACGGATATGGTGACATGTTCCTGTATATTTTATAAATATTCTGTACATTTTTAAATGAATGAATGATGTGTAGTATAAGGAAAATTGGCATTGTAGATGGAAAAAAATAGTCCAAATAAAATCATACTTACTATGTAACATTGGTTTTCATGAGAGGAACCTTATTTACACAACATGTGAATCCTTTCAAATTCGCAAATAATTCAAGAAAATAATATATCGCAGAACTTTATTCTGTGATTATTAAAGTAATTCTTAAAATATAGCAACGTACACACCAAATGTAAATACACACTTGTTATTGTATACTATTCTCTAAAATTTGTTGTTTTAGTTCAACTTGCACCTTTCATAATTATTCTTAGAACAAAATTATTACCAATGAAATGAATAATATAAGATATTATTATAGCAAAACTTCACTAATTCAACTAGTTACGATAGTCAAAAATATTACCTATTACTTGTTTTAGCATTATTGAATGGAAAATATCATTATTTGTAAACTTACAAATGTTAAATAGGTGTATATATTATAAGTCTATTTCAAAGAAAGAAATATTTAAAAAAAAGAAACTGATTTCAATTTTGCATCGGAAAGAATATAAAAGTTTATTATAATTAACAGATCTATGTAAATACTAACGTATTTTTTGCCGTTTGCTTCTCTATGTACTTATTTATGAATTGCTCATACACGATTCTAACATGAAGGATAAATTTGAATAGTTGAGCCCAGAAGACATTTAATGATTGTGATCCCTTCTTCAGACAGATCCCTTCTTTTTGTAGCATGTATCATGCGAATCTCTTTGTTAAGATACTGCTATAGGAAAAGAAAAGACAAAACGAAATGAACGAAAAATTGTATACAATCCACCTTGATTGTTAATTATTTAAAGTTGTCTATGATTTGTGATATAAATTATGTTTCTCGTAAATAGTAATTGTTATGTATGAAATTTTTAATATATAAATTATTATAACAAACTTTGATTTAATGTATTGTGACATATAATTTTATCGAGTTTTTTTTCGAATAGTTATAATTTTTTGTATTTAGGGAATGATTCACGATTCGGCATATAGTTTTGTAATAAATAGGACAAATTTTATTCAGCTAAAATATTTTTCGAATATATGGACAGATTTGCGTGAACTATTTTTTGTTACTTTATCAACTTAAAGAGTACTTTAAATGTTGATGTATATATGCAATTGTATAATCAATAAGTCAATAATAAAGAAAAACCTTCTTGAATACTATGTATATATGGCAAGTGAAGTTTATTCATTCCTTTTACATTCTCCAAATATAGAGCAACATATACTTCATCTGCAGTTTGCACTTGTAATTATACGTATACTGCTATCAAAATCTTTCTATAACATTCATCGAATGAATGTTATAAATCAGTCGCTGTGATTTGATTTGAATAGTAAATGAGAAATTAAATAACTCAGCTTTTTGAAAAACCTTTGTGTACTTTAATTGTGTCTATAGAAACATCACTGCATTATTTACAAATACGAACATGATACGATCGCCAATGTTCACATCACAAATAATTATGGCAATTATTCTGAGCTTCGTAATTAATGAAACTAACACAGGCTTTTTATGATTACAACCGACCTGCAGCCATATCTAAGAAATCTGAGATTTTTAAAGAATTTTAAATGTACATCATATAACGATGCAACCCATTTATGCCTTTCGAATTGCGTCAACGTATTTCAACTTATATTAATAAATGTATAACGGACAAGATTGTAAAATACAATAGTATAACAATTATATGCATACTTTCGCGTACAAAAATGCTATTCTCACAAATATGATGAGATAGAAATGCAATTATTGTGTCGCGATAAAATCCCCTACTATACAAGGTGGTTCACCAGATATTACCACCTCGATTTTCGTCATAATTATTATTCGTAGCGAAGAATGTTTATATAATACTAGTAGAAGGTCATCAGTATTTTTTCCTGCACCAATCGATGAAGCTTCATATTTCCTACAAAAAAGTATTAACCTATTAATATCGAAAAACCATTAATTAAGGAAATATTTTATTTTTAGTGTTATGAAATCACGACACTCCCCTAACTTATGTTTTAATGATTTTATTTACAGAAAAGGTTCAATGTGGCGACCGTTTACATCACAACATTTTCTGAATCGGGAAAGTAATGATTGTTTAACATTATGTAATAAAACTGGTGGTACATATCAGCAATTGTACTCGTAGCCTCAGCGTATATTTTATTTTTCAAGTAATCCCATAAGAAAAAGTCAAGGGGTGTTAAATCAGGCGATCTTGCCGGAAAACGAATGGGACCAACTCGTCCTATCCAACGATCTTGTTATTCTTGCACAATGTGCAGGACAACCATCCTGTTGGAGCCACATTGTTTGTCGAATATGCAATGACAAATCATGTAAAAATGACCATAAGGTATTTGAATTCATAACATTATCAAGAAAGTTGCGATTTCGTAACAACACTAAAATTAAAATATTTCTTTAATTAATGGTTTTTCGATATTAATAGGTTAATACATTTCTGTAGAGAATATAAAGCTTCATCGACTGGTGCAGGAAAAAACATACGATCCCATTTAAAAGAATACCGGTGACCTTCATATCTCTTCTCCGCGTCCACTTACAAGAAAACTCGCACAACCAAAGTATGCCTCTCTCGAAACCGTTCAACCTTATGTGTAAACATTCTTTGCTACGAATAATAATAATATCGAAAATCGAGGTGGTAGTATCTGGTGAACCACCCTGTATGTATAGGTTCTGCACTCCAAATTCACCCTTTTGCAAGTCAAATTCTTATGCAAATCAATTTCACCTTTTTGTAAATCAAATTCACCCTTTTGCAAATCAATTCACCCAATAAGAATATTTAAATTTAATTATTTATTCATTTAGATTAAATTATATATTTATTTAGACACACGTGAACTGTGTCATTACTGCGAGGGAAACGTAAGACTCAATACTCAATACGCTTTAATAAATACATATGTACTTCCATTTTTTAAATTTATTAATCAGAAAATGGCTACGACGAATATACATATCTACACACAGTTTTCAGTTTTATTCATTTTCATATTAATGATTTGGTAATTACTATTAAATAAGTATTTCATATACATCTTTGCAATAGATAAAATTTTGAATTTCTTAACAAATTTGATTTGGTTTTTTTTTTACAAAAACTTACTTAAAAATACTTTATTCGTAAAAGGTTAAAATACTGATTTGGAAAGGAGTGCAATTGATTTGAAAAAGGGTGAAATGATTTTCAAAAGGGTGAATTTGGTGTGCAAAACCAAATTCCCATACGACAGAAATGAATTTAAAATTTGAACTTCTGCATAGTGAATATTGCAAACCGATAAAAAACGTGTCTTTAACACTCGTGTATACAAAAAACGTATAAAATAATATTTAAATATGAGTACAGATTGTACAGTGTGTAGAATGGTCTTACGCTAATTTATTTTATAATGCCAATGTACGTAATAAATATTGGCAGAAACAATTCTATATCTATCTTACAAATTTTCATTAAACAACTTTTCATACTACCAATTATATGGTGCATCTTTCAATGTTAACTATTATGAATGTTTCTAGCCTTTATGAATAAATTATATATATGTATATCGTAAATGCTAAATATTTTACAAAATTTATGAAACTTCTAGCATAGAAATTTGTTTGTTCTTTTCTAATGTTTCTAACATTTGTCATCATTTGTGGTTTACCACATATGTGATCCAGCTTTTCGATTTTATCCACGAATCGGCAACCAATTTTATAATACCTATGGGAAGTGGAAATTGTTTCAGCTATCAGCTGGGTGGTATAGCTTTAGCAGTTTGCCCAAAACCCAAGTTAGGCCGAGTTCCGAACCACGACATTTTCCATTCTAAGGTTTCTTGAAGTAGCCGCTCCTCTTCAGGTGAAAAGTGTAGCAAAGTAGCGACAGCTCTCGTTAAATGAAGAGCCTTATTAACAGAAAAAAACGATATGTTAAAAGATAACTAAAATTGAAGAAACATTGATACTAGTAATCGTAATGTTATACTTGGATTTAAGGGGGTAGACTCTCGTTTTCAGGGTTGCAAGGGTGCGCATTTCTCGATAATGCATACGATTGGGTTTTTCAGTAGTCAAAAGCGCTAGATAAAAGATCAATCTAGGCCGCGATCGCCCTCAAAAGTCCTATTTTTACGTTTACCATGCGTAATTTGGATTATACGGCAACACGTAGGTATCACAGCTTTATGAAAATAGCTACCCAGTCAGCCAGGTCTGCCTCGAGCAGATATCGGACACAGCCTGCAATCGTACAATGCGAGCAGATGGCGAGCAGTATGCTGACAGAACGACGCTCGAAGCTGAGTGTGCTCGGAATCTGCTCGATTTTGGACACCACACCGTGCCAGCATAAAGCGATACATTACGCAGATGCATGGCATTCTGCTGACCCGGTGTGTCGGCACAAGCTGAGGCTGCCATAATGATAGCAGCTCGGTTCTGAATTCTGCCTTCGTTATAGAGGGTAGCACGGTCTCATCTGCCACATTAGAAGACAGAATTCAAACCCGGACTGCCTTTATTCTGTCCTCCGGTTGTGCCGGCATACCGGGCACAGTTTGCTGTTCAAAATCGAACATTTTGCTTACTAGGTACATGCGCAGCTGTATGCTTCCGCATGATGCAAATTACGCCTCGTAAACGTAAAAATGGGACTTTTGAGGGCGATTGCGGCCTAAATTAATCTTTATCTAGCACTTTTAGAAATGAGAAGGCGCATCCCGCACCCTTGCAATCCTGGAAACGAGTAACGAGTCTACCCCCTTAATGCTACCTCGTGTAAATTTTACCTCGTATTCTCTACTCGTTAGGAACTTTATGAGAACATGCTTAAGGTATTTAAAATTAACATCATCATCTCTTGCGTTACTATGTCTAGCAGTGACAGTTTTTGACGAACTAGGTTTCAGAATTGCTGCGGAAGGTTCCACATCGCTGTCCAGCGACGATGATGGTACTCTTAATTCTCGTTGGAGAGTTTTCTTCATATCTGCTAACCGTTGTTGTAAGACTTTAATTGTCTAAAAATGTATTTATTAATTAATATTCTGTAAAATATCTTCCTTTCACTTTCTGCATTTACCTTGGTTTTTTCATTTAACTGCTCTTCTAGGTCCATTAAACTACTTTTAAGAACTTTCTCGTTTCTCTCCATTTTTTCTCGGTGTTGTTCTCCCTCTTCCAATTCTGACATTTTCTGTTTCGTATCTTCTAATTTGGTAGTTGCTTCCACCATTTCCTTAGTTTTACTTTGTAATTTGTGCTCTAGACTTTCAACTTTGTTTTGCAGATCTGTATTTTCGAGTTCGTGTCGTCGGTTTTCTTGCCTCACGATTTCAATGTCTTGAGAAACCTGCGCGTTTCTCAACAATGCGGAGTCCTTTTCTCCTCTTTCTTTTTCTAGACATACCCTGAGCGTAGCTAACGATGTTCGTTCAGATTCTAAACCTTCTCTTAAACGCGCTACTTCTAAATGTAAAGAAGAATTATTTGTTCGTTCTCCTTCCAACGATAAACGTAGATGCGCCACTTCGGAAGTGGCCGATGAAAATTTTGCTTTCGCTTCCTCCAAATCCTGCTTCAGTTCGGCAACCTCCTTCGTCGAAGATTCCTGACACGAGAATAGAAATAGACTCACATGAGTAATGTATAAAGTTATGAATATTTGGTATTGAAATTCATTTTTTTTTTGTTTAGAAAATTTGCCGAGATATTCGTGTAATTGATATCTTTGGAATTTATGGTACAATCAAATTGTATTACTAATAAATGGAATGCTAAAACAAAGTATATAATATTCACAGCTATTTAGTTGAGTTAATTAAAGCATGAGTAAGATTAACATGGAGCAATATTTGATATAAACTGTACAAATAAAATTATATATAATGTATGTATGTAGTATTAGATAAATTTGATACAATTATATTTCGGACGACTTCAGACGTTTGTGACTTAATTAATAGAAACATATAAATTGTTCTTATCTTCTATTATATCTTAATATATATGTTATTTAACATTAATACATCTAAGAGGTAGTTTATTGAAAGTATTACTATATTTAGAAGTAGTTTATCTATAATATTATTATATTTAAGTGTGTCACGAGTTAAGAATATTCGTACCGAATAGACAATTATTTTTTAAAGAAAGATATTACTGTTTTTATGATTATAAGATAATTACATCTGCAATAATATACAAAAGTACAATTTATATGGAGAAAACGCAGATAAACTTAGTTTAGAAATAGTGGCTAATCGTTTGTGAAGTAGAAATCGTTTGTGCCATTAATTCCAAAGCTCGAACCAGTAATAAACATTGGTTCGAACATACTCGTTGACTTGGAAAACTGTTACTATAACATTTGGTCTCTCAATGAAAATTATAAATGTTTCTGTTTAGCCAGTGTGTCTTCTATTCTATGAATTATACAATACGTTTTTCTTGAACCATTTCCATCTGGATACGGATTCCTAATATTTATAACAACACAAATGTAATCAGACTGTGTCGTTGGTGTAGTAAAATATAATATACAGTTTGTTACCTGTAAGAAAACAGTAGTGTACACAATTGTGTATATAATAATATAATAAAAAGCTGCTCGAGAAATGGGAATATAAAAATGGGTTAAAAACAAGCACAAAAAGAATACCATAACTATGTAATTTATTGGTTTTTCTCTTTATTCCACAAACAAAATGTACAGAAATGCGTTCGTACATAAAAATATTAATCTTTTTAATACTATCTAAATTTTCATGTACAAAGGCAACACGGTGGGAAATATAGAATTTGAAAAAAGTCAATAAAATGGTCTTAATCGTGAAATAGTTAATGCTGATTTCAATTAAATACAAATATACTAAATGCTTCGACATGCTTATAACAACAATAAATAAGAATTATAAACAAAAGGATGTGCTGGTAAATATGCGTAAAATAAATGTTCTGTGCGTCAAGCTCCAAGCATTTTAGAAAAAATCATGCAAGTATATATGCGATATGTAGTTTCCATTTACAAATTAACATACTTCGCGTTCGTGGGTACACGTTCTCATGTGCTTCATGTTATTATCTATTATCGTAAACATTAAGTGGTTTATATAAAAATGTCTAAAAATTTAACTGTGATAAACACGTATGAAATAAATGTATCTTCGCAAAACCGCAGCCGCATCACAAACAACTGTGAAACAATCATTTCTAAATACGTCTTTCTTTTTGATACGTTAATATGAAAAAGCTACCTAAAGTATAAAATATGTATTATAATCTTGTTAAAGTGAAGAATATTATTACATACAGTCAATTATGTTAATATTACGATATATTCGTGTAATAAAATGACTCGATAGAAAAAGTTAGACGAGACTTTGAAGATATTATACATAACAATATACCCAGTAAGCAATCTACTCGAAATCTGCTCGATTTTGGACAGCAGACTTTCCGGCAGAATACCATCCATCTACCTTCGTACAAGTACAGTAATGTCCCATTCTAAGTCAATTCTCGGTTTTGTGTTGTGACATAGATCGGAACAGGACACTATTTTTTGTGGTTTCGTCGACTGCGCCGAACGTAGAAAAGGACAGCATGTAAACACGGACCGCGCGGCCGAAGGCGCAACAAAAAATAGCGTATTGGTGAGACAATACTAGTGCAAGACTGAAACATTTTTATTTTTTATTTATTTTTAATGAAATTTTACCGATACAAGTTGTGCCGGCATACCGTGCTAGCAGAATACCATACATCTACCTCCGAGTAAGTATCGGTTTATACTGGCACGGTGTGCTTTCCAATTTAGAGCAAATTCTAAGCACACTCATCTTCGAGCGTCGATCTGACAGCATAATAACCGCTAACTGTTCGCATCGTTCGATTGCAGGCTGTGATCGATATCTTCTCGAGGCAGACCTGGCTTACTGGGTATCTACTAGAGATCCCTATTTCACGTGAATATAAATACACGTGGTACGTGAACCGTGTAATAAAAATTTAAGGGGGTAGATTCGTTTTTCCAGGATTGCAAGGATACAGAATGCGGGTTCTCATTTCTCGATAATACAAAGATGGAGTTCTTTAGTCAAAAACGCTAGATAAAAGATCGATCTAGACCGCTATCGCCCTCAAAAGTCCTATTTGCAAATGTCTATAATGAAAATGATGAATGTCTATGATGAAAAGTCTATGATGCAAATTACGCCTCATAAACATAAAAATAGGACTTTCGAGGACGACCGCGGCCTAGATTGATCTTTTATCTAGCGCTTTTGACTACTGAAAAACTCCATCTTTGAATTATCGAGAAATGAGAAGACGCATTCCAAACCCTTGCAATTCTGGAAACGATTCTACCGCCTTAAGGATCCGTGAATACGGATCCGTGTACACAGATCTGCGAATACGGATCCGTTCGGCACGTTCAAGTCCGACAACTGTTTCGATTAGTGTGTGTGACCGCTTCGGCCAATACTAGGCGCGCTCCTTCCAAAGTAACCAATCGACTATTCACCGAACTTGCCTACGTCACCGCATTCCTGCCAGAGGCCTTCTTGTCATCTCATCACGGTACACGGATCCGTACTTGCGGATCCTTAAATTTGTACTACCAGGTTCACGTACCACGTGTACACGTGTATTTTAGTACACGTTCAAAACCCCGATTTTCAGTATCTACTCTAAAATCACCCTTGAAGAACATCTCAATCTTGATAAAGGAGGAATATGTAAGTTTTTTGCATCTCAAGATCTAAGGGACATCTCCTTAAAACCAATCTAGTCCATGCATGACTACATATCGCGGTAACTCACAATTTGTCGCTTAAACTCTTCCACCTCATCATCGACGCTGGCCCGGAGCTCTTTTAGTTCCGTGGCCATCTCGTCGATGTCCTCTGCCATGCGCAAAAGCTTGGCGTCTTTCGTTGCCATTACAACATTGTTCACCTCTATTTCAGCTTCTAGTTGTTTGATCTTCTGTTTGAGTTTCTCACTTTCCTCTTCCACTCGTCTTCTTTCTAGGCCCTCTTCGCCAGCTTGTCTGCTAAGCCTTCCAACTTGTGTTTCCAAGCTGGATATTTTCCCTGACCAACTAGTCTTTATATCAGATAAATGAAGATGCGCCTCCTCTAATTTTCGTTCTAACAATGCTCGTTCTCTCATAAGATCAGCTATTCTCTCATCCACTGTCACTTGATCGTTAGTTCCTAATGCAACTCTTTGTTCTAACACGAAAACTTTATCCTTTAAGTGACGCACTTCTTCCTCGGTTTGCGCTAATTGACAGGAAAGCTGAGTTCTTTCTCGCTGTGTAGAATGTCGTAATGTCTCCATTTCATCCTGAAAATTGCGAAGCTGTTACTAAACATTAATTCTGCGTACACTGTGTTTTTCTTTGCTCCATGAAGCTTTGTTGCAAACCTTACCAAAGCATTGCTAATACGTAAAGTTGAATAGAATATCACAAATAATCCAAACCTTATGAGTTCAAGAATAAGCGAATGACGATGAATTTGATGGTTAATGACAATACTGCTGAAAGTGAACAAAATAAAAAAAAACATATGAAGCAGAAATAAATTGCCGAGTTGAACATCCATTTTGTTGAAAGAATTGAGAAAGTTTTTTTTTGTTAGACAGAAAACGAATATAATAAGACTTGAGCTTTAGAAAAGGCCAATTCAGAACCTGAAATTAATTATTCCACGCTGCTGCGAGAACAACGACATTGGAGTATGAGTACCGCAGTAGAAATAATTTAGATTTTGATATTTTAAATGAATTATTATAAGGAACTTTTGTCACTATATTAAACCATTTTTACTAAGTTAATACATGCATTTCTCCTATGTTATATTTTTCATTTTTGCACCAAGGAGAGAATTACATAAAGAGCAACATTGATGTAAGTAAAATCTATAGAAGTTATTTACATTGCAGAGTAGCAGCAAAGCTTTGAAGACGTACCTCTAGCATCAGCAGTAGCAGCAGCAAATTAGCGGAAATTACCGCCTACTCTGATCTCCAATGCTCTCGTTTATCAAAGTTTCCAATCTTCATGCGTTTGTTGTTTTCACAAAACTTTCAATATCACTTAGGTTTTGCTCATGTTCCATAACCAAATAAAAGGAGGTTGTTCTATCACAACTTCTGTTTTTGTACTCGAAAAACTGTTTATACTTCTTGAATTAAAGTTTAACAAAATGGAAATCAAAACTTCCTATGAAATAGGCGAAAAGTATTTTAAGAGTACAAACAAGTGTTATGGAACATATGCACAATTGTTTCATTGGTACAAATGTCCGAAAATATTCGATACAATCAAATACTTTAAGTAGTGACGTATAAGTCATAAGTATATATGTATACCATAGACTGATCTTGTGTGTCAACAAAAAAAAATGTGCAAAAAAACATGGCCAACCGTGACAAAACAAAAGCCATAAGTAGAATAAACAAAATATTGAAAGGCTTCAAAATTAAATCAGTCTTTAAGAAGAAGCGTGCTTATATCTATAAAGTATAGTATATGGTCATTAATTCGACAATATAGCCGTATGACATATAACTGGTAGTATCAAAACAAGAAACAATGTTTAGAAAAAAACAATAAATCAGAAAAATTGTTTTTTCCATGCACCTCTATCATTTCCACGGATATCCCACATTATTAATGAGTAGAAAATACGATACACAATATAAAATAATTTAGTCTACACTTGTAATATTAAAAGACTTTTTTTCATATAACGTTAACATGTAATGTATTTTAAATTGAAAAAAATAAATCAAAACTGAATACTTTTTACAATTCTATTCGTAAATAATTTTATTTTATTACGCTAATTTTGATCAATAAATTCGTACACGATCAAATTATTTCAGATTAAAACGTTCGCCAAACTGATGAAAATAAGTAGCCATAAGTAATTATTAATTGTAAATGCTATAGTTAATATTTATAAAAATAGAATAATGTCTATTGACTCATTTTGAAAGTACAAAATTTTTATAACGTACTCCATGTAAATATTAAAAATAACTACCAAGTTATTATACTACATTTATAATGTTATTAATAACTATTCTTATATATATCTAATTTTTTAATAAAATGTATACCTAATATGGTGAATTCATGTATTATACGTATATCACTG
The DNA here is from genome assembly GCA_028455805.1 of Lasioglossum figueresi. Classification (NCBI taxonomy): domain Eukaryota; kingdom Metazoa; phylum Arthropoda; class Insecta; order Hymenoptera; family Halictidae; genus Lasioglossum; species Lasioglossum figueresi. The sequence goes on from CM052200.1 coordinate 33,808,476, forward strand.
TAATATAATTAATGTAGTAGAGAGTTTTAAAGAAACTTTGAAAATCAAAGATGTATATAAATTCTTTCAAACCGAAATTACTAAAATATGCTCCATGTTTACTTACTCAAGTGATGTCATTAAGCAACTTATATTACATTAACACAATTATATGGTATAATTATGTTAACATAATCTAAAAGTCATGATATATTCCGAATGATTCTCAAAATCAAATAAAGCAGTTTTAATCACATAATGTACTCACCTGTACATTGTTCAGTTCATCTTCATATCTCCTCAGACGAGACACCTCAGACTTCATGCTATCAACTTCTGCAGTGGCTGTCTTCAAATGTTGTGTCTTTTCATCGACCTCTTGCTCCTTCACTAGTAACTTCAATAAAAGGGAAATGACATGGTGATATTATTATTAGTAATAATAACAAATTATTATATAAAACATACCAAATGTTTAACTTTGGCCAATTCTTGAATCTGCAAGTCTTCTAATTGTTCTGCATCCTCTTGAAAACTGTACAATTTCTTTTTATATTCTAGAACAGAGTAATGCGAACAAAATTATAAGTGCAGTATAATCGTATGTAATATCTATATATGTATGTAAATATATATACAGTCGAACCTCGATAACTCGAATCTCAAGGAAGAAACTAAAATCTTCAAGTTATAGAGGTTTCGACTTATCGAAGTCTTCGAGTAAGAGCTGCTGATTGTAATAGTTTTAAAGAAAGAAAAGTTCAATTTTTGGAGATGAGTTATTTATTATATACACTACTGTGCAAGAGAAACAAGCACCCAGTATAATTATAAGATATAATGACGAACAATATCTTTATGTAGAAATTGTATTGTACGATGATTGATTTATTGCATTTAATTAATTGTTTTATTCAAAGCTGACATTTTGTTTTATAATACGTTTGATTCAATTTGCATCATTCATCTTTGATCAGCCACTTGATCGTATTGTTAATACAATCCAGATCAATTGTTAAAAAATTTCTATTAAATAATTATCTTCTATTATATGTAGCAACGCATTTAATTTGAAATCATTTATTGGTTTGTTCGGCATAATCCTTTAATATTTATTATCCTTTACTATTATTAACATTATATATATAGGTAGGACCAAATAATTATGTGATAATTACTTTACCATTTTTATAAAACCAAATATTGTTGTGTAACATCTCATCAAATTATTTGGATATAAAAAAGACAAGAAATTATTAAGATATAAAAATATAGCAATCTATTTAAAAAAAATTAATTTGTGCCCTCCTTTGTACCAAGCTTTTGTAAAAATAGCCATTTTAATTTATTGAAACGGTAAATTTCGTACCACAATTAAAAAGTTCACTGCATATACGACTTTCACAGTAAAAATTCTTAATTTGGTAAATACTGATATATTTGATAATAGTTAGTATTTGTTAGATTAATAGATTTTAAACAATCTACAAAACAACACATACCTTCAGCATCTTTAAGCGCCAATTCCAATGATTGTTTTATGCGCTCTACATTTTGTAAATCTTCTTCCAATTTACTTTTTTCTTTCTCTTGTTTCTCAACTAATTTCTTCCATTCTTTTTCTTTTTCAAGTAATCTTACTTTCCATTCTTCTTCTTTTTTTTCCATCCGTTTCAACATCTCCACCTCTTTCTTGGCTAATCTTTTTCGCCATTCCTCTTCTCTTGTTTCAAACTTTTTAATGTCTTTTGCAGAAAGTTGCATACCATCGCTTAACTTAATGTCGAAACTATTATCCCTTTTTAAAGAAATTGGTGGAGAAGGCGACGCTGCATTTTCTTCGCGCGAACCGTCTAACGAGATTTGAGATCCGCTAATACTACTTGTAGATCCTGCCTATTTAAAAAATTTATAATCATTATTTGTTTAATACGACAGTCACACTCGACAAAGGAGTGCAAAGGGTTAATGATTTTAACAGAGAAGAAATCATGTATCGACATCTTTAATTTTTTTAATTTTTCAACGATTTTGCATATTATAAATGCATAAAGATTCGCGGTCTATTTATAAAAGTTTTTGTACAAGAAGAATAAAGTTGTTATCGCACGACATAAAATACTGTTCGCAAAAGTACGTTGTGTGTATATCTAAGAAAACAGACAAACATAACGCAGATAGACATTCCGATAAGCTTCAGACTATTACCATAACCGGAAGCTAAGTATATGCAGGTAATACTAATGAATCGTCTGGTCGACATATGTACAGACGATGAGCAATATTTAATTTAAAATTACATACTGTTTTTTTGATAATTAGCGGTGCTTCTAAACGACCGTGGAAAATGAATTACGGTCTATAAATAAATTCGTGATAGACTTATCGATGTAATATCGCTTCGTATCAATAATATTCCGATGCAGAAAAATAATAATGTTTACCTGAGACATATGTCTAGAATTAATACCGCGCACGTTGCCGGCATTTCTAACAACTGTTGACACATCACTCCCAATTTCCTCTCGTATTTTATTTTTTAGCGTTGCAAACATAGTGCAATAACCTCCAAAGGGACGAGCAGAAATTGACAACTACCACCTGTCAATGCCGATGTTGTGCTGACTTTGGGCCCGTATATCGAGAGAGACAGCGTTACGAAAAATTAGGGAGTAAAATCTTCACGCAACAGCGACTCATTCTTCAACGATACAACGATTAAGTCGATTTGCATTGAGTCATTATTAAATTTGCGGTGCACTCGCGACTATAAAAGTTTCACAAACAACAATTACCTTACACATCAGAGGCAGACGACTGCCATACTGGCTACTCACGAATTTAAGTATACATTATACATCCACTAGTTTTGAAGTCCACTGGTGTGTGCATGTGTGTGTGCGCGCGCGTGTGTACGTATGTGTGTATATACGTTGTTTCCTTTTCATCAAATTAATACGATAAATATACTCAGCGCGAAATGCAAATGACCAACGTGTATTCGATGTAAAATATGTTAAATTTCGGCAATTTATAAAAGTATTCGTAAACGATCTCTAAAAATGACAAGTGCATATACATACTTCGATTAAAAAGAAGCAAGGACTATTACGTTCTACGTAGACGTAATACTTTTTATCATTCTTTATTACATAATATTATAGTCTTTTACTGAGCCGCAGAGTGTATCGCATACAGACTCCACTGCAGCTTGCTGCAGCTTTTCTAAGTTTATTTCTATCAGTTTCTATTCTTTCTCGGAACCACTGAATAAAAGAGGAAGATCATTTTATATGCGGAAAATTGGAAACATTGGAAAATGCGGCAATATTTGAAATGTAATTTGGTGGATATTTAACCAATGTAGATACGTACATTCAAACTGAATATTCCTGAAAAAAACCCATTTCCATCGATCTACATACAGCGGCAAACAAAAGTATTGGCATAGCCCGGATGTTCGTACAAAATTATCTGTAAATCTGTAAAGAATGTGATTTTCTATTGTAAAATATAACTTTTGGCCTCAAAGTTTAAATGTACCATAAATCGTAAATTTCAAAGATGGTTATAATAGAGAAAAATCTTAGATCATATATATACTTATAGACCACAGGATATGAGAGTGCTCACGCCTGTGATATTCTACTTGGTTCGATAACCGCGGAACTTGCCTCCAGATGGCACAAGTGAATATAATACCGATATTTTCGCGGCAGGGATTCAAACGTCACAAAATATACTGAAGTATTAACTCTCAAACGCGGCTTTACTGGAATAGGAAACGAGGTAAAGAATAAATACGAAACAGGGACTGGTGGTTGAAAAAGACTTTCTCTGTATTTCAAACGTGAGCTTTTGTAGATGATCAGTGTAAAATCAATCAGAGAGTGTTTTTCTGTTTTCTCTGCTTCTTCAGAAGGGTATTAGTCTCTTCCCCTAAACCGATGTCGCGTAGTAGACTGTTGTCAACTGTAGTAGACTGACGGTGGAAGATGACGTGGCGCCTTCCTACTTTATCACGCTCGGTGCGTAATGCGTAAGGCCTCGCAGGCAGGGGTGGCCCAAAGGGAAAGTGTCCAGGGATGTGCACGTGTACTCAACGTGCCACGTACTTGACCGTCGCCGTTCGATTCCTCCTAAGAAGGCCCGTTGTTTTGTACGGCAAAATGACTCCAAGTCCTTGAAGAGGGTTGGAGAGCTGTCTTTGGGTCCGCTTTCCCTCGCTGTCCTTTGTTTAAGAGGTACTGGTCCCGTCGAAGTGTTTCCGCTCCTTTATTGATTCCAGATAGCCTTCCTTTCCTCTTATTTTTCTTACTCGAGTGACCTCCTAATTTTAGTTGCAAATTCTTTAACTACGTACCTACCAGATCACTACTAAACGGGTTCTTACTTACTCCGGCTGCTCCGGCATTCAAATACGCGCGGTAATGTGACTTTAATAATTGTATCTAGGATGGCGCTAATTTCGATAAGGGCGACATCGCACACCAAAGATCCTCTCTGGTGATATTCAGTTAGTATCGTCTATGGTAATGCCTAATAATCATGAACCAATTACAATTTGGCTTCGCTAGGAACATTTCGTGGCATGTAGTAAATTTGAATGCAAAATGTTGGCAGCATTAGCACATTCTGTGTGTTTATGGCGCCTGTACGGATGCATGGAGAATTACGTATATTTTCAAATTTGACGGTTTTATAGTACGCTTGAGGTTTGTGTAAATGTGATTTCTTGTGTTTTTTAATGTTATTTTATTATTGTAAATTTCGATAAACCATGGGGGACATCTGGGATGAAACAGCAGCAGAAAAAAGTGTTTTCGAATAGTAAGTAGATTTATAACATCCTGAGGGTTGTTTGCTATTACTTTTATCTCATACAGCAGGGGGTCTGGCTTCTTCTTAAGTAATCATTTTAATACTGTTTGAGAAATTTTAAGGAGCTATACTTTGATTGAAATGTATTTTTTATTCAATTTATATTATTCAGCTTGTATATACAATATCTGTATACATTTAGGAGAGAGGCAATTGTTTTCTAACACAAATTCGATTGCGGTTTAGAGTAAAATTTTTATATTTCACTGATATCTTTGTTAAACCATTAAAAAAATGATCGTCGTATATATTTTAACATAATTTATGTTTCGAACGATATTATTTAAGGAATTACAAATGACTATTAATTTTGACAGGTATCTATTTAGAAGAGAATAATTTTACCGACAGTGTTCCTTGAAACTCGTGATCAGTAAACAAAACACTTCCCAAATGATCGAAATTGTTTCTGTTATTTTAAGTTTGTAAATTTATTGGATAGGGACGTTTAAAAAATAATCCGTGAACTATTAAAAATGTTTTGTATTTTTACATAAAATCTGTGAAAATTAGATTTTCAAGTTAAACAGATTTCGAACTTATTGTAGATCATTTATAGTTTATACATATATTATACTTATTATGTTCTTCTATAATTTTTTAATATGATCCTTGTAAAGAAGGAAATTTTAGTCATTGATTATAGAATTACTTTAATAATAATACTTTATGAAGTAATAATTATTATATTGCAGCTATTTCTTGATTTGTTTTCAGATAAATTGTTTATATTGAAAGCGTATAGATTAATCTAAGCAATGGCAATTATCATTCAATGCTTTTCAATGTTGATAACTGTACATAAGGTAGCATTAATCTCTGCAAAATTTTTTTTGAATAGTCTCGTGTATATGCCTAAGCGAGGCACCTAAGATTTGCTCTAAAAATATCTCTGTTGTTTTTAGTAATACAAGAAAATGCAAACCTTTAGTGCCTAACCCTGTACATGTAAACATATTTCTGTATGGAAACATGGAATAATTGTAGTTTTGAAATATAGCATAGATAAGTAGGACGATGCCAGTCTATATTTTACATTATTTTCATCATATGATAATTATTTACAGTCTATATATGCTGCAACGATTAATATACATGAATGAAGTTAGCATGTTTCATGCCGTGTGGGGCGTATGCGCTCCATGCTGAACTTTCTGTTCAAGCCGATTGGAATTCTCATTGAAAAATAAAGAATTTTTTAAAAATTTTTGTAAAGTTAAGTAGAGGCATCTTAAGACTATAGAATATTCCAACCAAAAGAAAGAGGTATTATAAAAAATGTAATATAAAACAAAGCACATAATACGGCTGGGCACGAAACGTGTTAACAGATGTATAGTTCCTATATCTAACATCAAATTAAAAAATAAAATACTAATGCTCCGAACTAATTACAGTATATTTCAAATATGTAAAAAGTATGAAGTTAAAATTATAAGATGAAACCACAAGTAAGAATTAGAATGGGATTTTATAAACAGATTTGACAAGAACTATACAATACTTTCTGAATTCAACGTATTGAATTTTGTATAAAATTGTAATATTATGATTATACATATATTAAATATTCGAAATAATGTTGCTTTATTTTATAAAGTAGATTTATAATATCTTATAGCTTTTATGCGAGACTCGTAGCAGATATTAACTTTATCTATCGTTTACCTAACCAGTTGCTATCTCCTATGTATATTATAGTGGTTCTCAGACCACGACATCGATATATCAAAAACTAATAATAATTTTGTTTTTGTAAAATTGGTACAGGAAATAATTTACTTGTTTAAATTTTATCAACAAAAACGGAAATTTGTATAGACATTTGTACTCTACGGATTACAAAAGCTTTATAATTTGATGAAATAACGAAATGATTTTGAAATCATTTTTCTCGCAACGATTAATAAGTTGCGTGCGTACATTTTTCTTAGTACGACGGGATAACAGAATTTACTTTAGGTACACGGGACTCGTAAAACTGGTGATAATCCGGGCAATAACGGATGAGTAATCTACCATATTCGTACACGTCAGAATTTCACAAAATTTATGAAATTATTAGAAGATAATATTTATAAAACTTGACCGATTATAAAGTTAAGGCAGTTATTTTAGTACTTGCAATATTTGATAACTGATTAAAATATCCAATATTGATTTAAGTATTAATTATATCACAAAAATTAGTGGAATTTTCAAATATTAACTTTAATATTTGAAATGTAATTTTAGTGAAATTTTGTAGAACTCGTTATAAAATTTCAGTATTTCTTTATGAAGAAAAGATCAGAATGAAAGATTCATTTACAATTCTCGTTTCAATCTGTTAGAATGTTAGTTCTTTTAAAAATGTGTACAGTATTGGAGCGCATAAATAGATTTAAACATTTTCTAATTTATTTAAATTGTTCGAAGTGTTTCGCTAATTTTAAAAATAATGTGTGTTATGTGGACCGTTTATTTTGAAAGTGGTGCAAGTCCATTTTTTAAAAAAATGAGATCTCGCATAATTTGTGACTAATTTAGTGTAAATAGAAAGTCATTTTTTTTTTAAATGGACTTGCACCACTTTCAAAATAAACGGTCCATGTATTAAAAATAATGTATGTTAATTGACTATTTTATAAAATAAAAATAATTTAAAATATAAACATTTTCTTATCTCTTATTAGAATACCAAATTCTAGCATTCAAATAAGTGTAACAATAAATTTTATAAAAATTGAACAGACAAAGAAAGCGAAATCAAACTTACTTACGTTTTACAACAATCTTAAAAATTGTTTTAAATATGAAGCGGTTTGGTATAAGTGGTATATTCAAAATATAACTTTGAAAAAACGATAATTATAGAAATCCTTTCTTTCTGTTTGTTTTTTTTTATAGATACAAATGAATACAACTCAAAACAAATCAAACAATACAAATCAAATCAGTTGTACACTGACGCAAAATTATAGTATAATGTTTAGATTTGTTTATATATGTAGTCCTATTTTTTCGTTTACGTGGCGTAATTTGTATTATTCGGCAGCATGTAGCTATGAAAATAGCTACATGCATGCGCAGTTGTGTGCTTGCGAATAACGCAGATTACGCCCCGTAAACGAAAAAATAGGACTTTCGGAGGCTATAGCGCCGTAGATCGATCTTTTATCTAGCATTTTTGACTACCGAAAAACCCCATTTTTGTATCATCAAGAAATGAGAGCGCGAATCCCGCACCCTTGCAATCCTGGAAAAAGAAGTCTACTCGTTTAAAGAGATTATTCTATTATTTTGCTGACATTGCAGCTAAAGTCGCCAGATTGAGATTTGTGTCCTCACTCTACCTTCCCTTTCTACGACGCTATTCCCCACGCTTCCGCCGCAGTCCGGTTACGTGACGCGTTTCGCCTCTGTTGCCCATGTGTCCGGTATTGGCAGGGAGAGGGTTATTTTTTCCCCTTAATTCGTGCTCCCTCCCCTCATCTAGCGACTCTGGTTACAACACATGGCATGCAGGTTTACAGAAAATCCCAAATCAGAGAGCTGTAACTAACGACTGATCGTAGAGTTCTACAAGGTTTATGCAGGGCTTGTAAACAGTTATTTTGAGTAAACAGCTGTTACGAAGGACCGAAAAAGTGTTAAAATAAAAAAACTATTATATTTCGGTCATAATTGAAAGTTGTTTTATTATAAAAATAGATGCAAGTATACATTATTCACTATTTTTACATTTACATTTTTATTGCAATTTTAATTTTCTTTATCTAACTTTGGCATGTTTAAACGAATTAATAAGATATCATCTATATAATATTTCATGTCGGCAATCGGCAATAAGGTGCCGGTTTCCTTGCCACCGACTTCAAAGGATCGGTCGACCCTTAGAAATCGCCGAACAGTCTAAACTCTAAACATGTCGCGTTCATCAACTTATTTGTGGCATTTTTCTGATTAAAATCACACTAAACACGATATAATTTCGACAGTATTTAGTGGTTTAATTGACGGTATGGAGTAACTTTAGAACATAGAAGAGGATAGCGAATGAAAAAGAAAGAGAGAAAGAAAGAGAAACTAAAATGCTAACTTTATTATTTCAATTTTCTTTTTAAGCAACCTTTTTCGAGATATTCCTCACATTTTTCTTATTAAAATGAGTTGTTTAAAAACCTGCAACGGGCTGTAGCTCCGTTAATTTGAAAAATTCTAGTATAATTCCTAGAGAACATATTTTCGAGATGTTAAGATGTTTATGTAAACTGCGGATCTTTATGCATTATGGCTCTTGGAAATTTTCAAAAAATTCTAGAATATCAAATTCGATGGAACAAAGGCTGTACAAAGGCTGTTCTCGTTAAAAATAGGATTCTATTTCATTACACTTTCCTTACTCTATAAATATTGTATATTGTAAATTATAAATTATGCTTCAAATGTACAGTAAATATGGGCCAAATTGTACCTTGTTTGGTGTCATTTTAATCAGGAAAATGTGTCGCAAATATATTGATAAAATTTCATTAAAAATAATTAGAAAATAAAGAAGTTTCATTATTGCGCTGGTATTGTCTCATCGATACGCTATTTTCTGTTGCACCTTCAGCCGCACGGTCCGTGTTTACATGCTGTCCTTTTCTACGTTCGGCGCGATCTACGTCACAGCACAGTACCGAGAATCGGCTTAGATTGGGACTTTACCGTGTTACTGTACTCTTGGTTCGAACTTCGAGCGTTCGAGCAGGCTGACGGCAACGGCACTAATTGAGAGACACTGTGTTGGACTGATATGCCGAGCGTTCGTTGCATTTCGTTTTGTCTGCTAGCTAACTATCCTGCTCCTATCTGTTTTTGTCGTACGACTGATCTCGACTCGACTCGACTCGACTCTACCTCGGTACATGTACGCCGTCTGCTCTTTATCTCGAGAACTGACGTCTCCTCTCATTCTCGCGGGTACATGGGGTAGGTCCGTCGGTCTCGGTCTCTCCGCACTCCGTGGCTACCCGAATCATCCCGACCTTAAACCCTCGACGCGCCTCCCGATCTCTCCGACGGCTGTGCGCCGCCTCAGTCGCGTTCAATCCGTCGCTGGTATATGTACAAGGTGTCGTCGCGTAACGTCGAGCAGGATTTTTCGTGCGAATCAATGTGTTCGTCACAGAACACGCAACCCGACGACTGATCGATCTAGAGACCCGGGTCGTTCGATTCGTTTCGCTTTGTACCTTTCTATGTGACAATCGTGATACAGAATGGGGAACAACAGACCGACAAGAAAGCGATCGCTTTCCTCCAAGAGGACGGTATTCAAGTACAAACTGCTGATTCAGTGACAGAGCGTGCTAAGTGTACAGTGAACCACGAACGTTGTATTTTATCGTCGATTTTCTTAACATTGTCAAGTTTCTTCGGAATCCAGAAGGGATAACGTGATTGTACGAACACCAGTGACCGAGATCACGATAGAGACCAGTGCATCATCTAGCGTGTCGAGAGTTATCATCGCATTGATCGGTCCAGGAGCATATACCGTGCCCGTGCTAACACAGATTCGGTTTTGCTCGAGATTTTTCGGCCGTCCGCACTCTGTAGCTATACACGATAATCGTTGGAGATTCCTTTTCAACGGTGATAATCATAAGACTGACAGGGCTTATCAGAGTCGATACGATAGTTTGATACTCCCTACCCCGAACTCTATTGACATTCTGTGCCAAATAAACGTGCCAAAGTGTTTCATTGAAAGTACAAGTCTTCTTAGTATTAATTCTAGCGAGTCTACCGTTACCGTTGTTGTCGATCGTTGTTTTCCTTTTTATACGATTTCGTTTTGTAAGTTTGTTTTTTTTCTATATCATACGCGTTGAGACACGTAGGTGGGACAGGAGTAAGAGATTAGTGGTATTTTGTACAGACGATATTTTTAAACGCACCAATGAGGAACAATTACCGCAATATGTTTTTCGCCGGCTACGGATGTTCCAATCAGCAGCAGAACAGTTCACCATCGCCGACCAGGACAGGCCTGTGGGGTACTGTTTACAGCCCGTTTCGAAAGTGAGTACTCCCAGCCTCATCTCGCTAGGTCGATTACGCTACCTCTCTGGCAGGGGTGTAGAGCAAGTTCCAAAGTCCAACTGTACCAAACATTTCAGCTATTTATTGTGAAAGTGGGGTAATTTCGTTGTCTCCATATTATCGAGATATCAACCCTTTGCACTCGAAGCCTACATCGAAGATAATCTACTTTTCTTTAAGATGATACACTTCTTTATTTTTTATATGGAATTACATAATGTTATACAACTTCACCATTTTATAATTTTATGCGATATAAAAATATGAAATCAAGGTAAAATGTTACCTAACTCTTTGATGCACTTTTGTTTTCACTTATTTACGCACTTGCCGTTGGTTCGTAGTATTGCCAACCGACTGAAAAACTTTAAACGAGTAACTTCCATGAGTACGACCATGAGTAACTTCAATTTTTCGAGGTGGGTTAAAATATATCCTACGCATAAAAAGCTAAGCAAAAGGTGGTGCAGTTTTTAACCCACCTAACCGCCAAGAGTTAATGTTTCCTAGAAAAATCTTGTTTTACGGTATCTTTATATGCGAAAAAAAAATGTTAGGCTTACGGTTTGCACACCCCCTTAAAGGAACAAGAAAAGATCTTCGTGGCGGAAACGAGACGTTAGATCAAAAAGGTTACAGCGACATAAAAGATGCTTACCCCCTCCGTTACCTAAATTTAGATTGTTTGTCGTGAATATTTCGGGGCAAACCATGGTCTGTTACTTTTCCGATGCGTGACGGCTGGTCCCGGTTTGACAGCTACGAATAACAGTGAAAACTCTTTTATTGTGAGGACGAATATCAAAGAAACCGCCTAAATGCAGTTTTCGTTGCCTCCTGCACGTTTTATGTTCCGCGAAACTTGGAGTCATTGCACCAATGAAACGCGTTTAAAGGGGCTGACGTTTTTCAAGTTTTTATTCTTTATCTCCGTCGAGCGAAAATAAACTTTGATAATCGTATGAATGTCTACTAATTGAATCTATCGATATTCTAATTCATTTCCACCGTGTTTGTACGTACAGAGAAAATCGTTTCTTTAAATAAAACTTAAATAAAACTACACACAGTTTTTCTATCATCGTGTACAGAGTTCTATAACGCCGGGCACTTGAATGAAAATTATACTTCATCTTCTTGCGTTATTTATAAATTAACGGTACTCGAAACCAGCGTATCGTGAAAAATAATCAACATTTCTGTAATCGTTAACTTACATTAACGTTATACTTTGCTTATACATATAATTTTAGGAAATCATGGACTGTCCCTTAGCACCGGATACAGTAAAAATGGCTAATAACAATAATTAGCAACAATCGCAAATATAATGGTTAAAACAATCGGGGATATCTTAAGTATCGCGGGCCCAATGTTGGCAACCCGAACGTTGAGTCCAATTTTCTTCGCTATTTTGTAAATTCGGTGTATTTTTGAATCACCGAAAACGAAATAATAAGCAGTAGTACAAATAGGACAAGACTACGATGCTTACTGTCCGGAAATAGGGGAAATTGTTCTGTCCGGTACTAGGGGACAATGAATCCATCAAGGAAAAAGGTTCTATTAAAACCGGTACACTCTACGCGCTATAAACGAAAATCATTATGAAAAATAGTTCTCGAAAGATATAATATCACAACTCATCTTGTTTTTACTAAAACAAGAATATGATTCGGGTAGAAAATGTTTTAGGTAGAAAATGTTTCAGGTAGAAAATGTTTGGTTCGGTGGGACAATTGTTGTGACGGAGAAGTCTTTTCTTTAGGTCATATTTCCCGATATTTCAAGGCCATCGTCGTCTTTTACAATGAAACGACGTATTTCGATTAGCGACGCGTTTAGCAAGGAGAACCAATCGGAGTGATTTCTCTTTTGGTAACTGTATATATGGTCTAAGGTCGTGCCTGATGTCACAATGTCACGTGACGTGACTAATCTGGTACCGACAGAGAGGATAATTTTTCCCCCTCGATTCGTGCTTCCTCCCCTCATCTAAATACTCTGCTGCGATGTCCCTCGCGGCACTTACCTCAGAACCGTCGAAGAGCGCGAATTAATAAAATTTCTAATAAAATCATCAATCAACTGATCCTAACTATTCACGCGCGACAGAGGAACGCGATAAAACGTGATTATTGTTTATTTTTGTTCCGTAACCGTTAGGACTCGAACGGTGACTCTGAGGCGCCACTAAAAATTGCTGCACCATTATTCAAAATACTGTTTACATTACTAAATATATCGGTATTCAACAAATTACTAAACATTTATGCATTGTACGAGTATGAGATATTATACCGATTTTTTTCATATCCATAAAATTTTAAAAATCATAGGGAATGGAAATATTCTAGGTCGGAAGAAATGTTTCATGTTCGAGTTAAAATAGCTCCGATAATACGAAATCGAAAATTCTATAAACTATGATGCTGGAACGAAGAAAAAGTAATTGCGTATTATCGTCAACACCATTTCGAAATTTTCCATCGTTCAAATTGTTCGAATAACATTGCGAAATGATTTGGAGGAGACAGATTTTCTAACATGCAACTTAAATGTTTTGTTAGGTGCACGACTAAAATCAATTTCAATTTTTTGACAATAGAAGAAACATTTCATATTAAAAGTATATCGATTTTCAAAAACTGCTATGGGAATTTCAGATTTGTTGCTAACAAGTAGAAATCGTTGGACGTGAAAACTTTGAATGCGATACGTTAAAGAACACTTTTTTTATTGCGAAAAATTAGATTTTAGAAACAGATTAGAAAATACTGCAAAGACGCCGAGTCACGAAAGTGAATCACACAAATGCTCGAACAGTAAAGATCGCAGCATTACGTTTTGGATGTTTAGACTTTTGGTCTTTGGAGCAAGACACTGCTGCGTAAAGATATTCTAAAAGCGTTGCTGATAAAACTATGATGACAGGAATATCACGGCCTTGGACCGTAAAGAGTTCAGATGAACCCGACGTAGAGTGTATTTAAAAAAGATATTTATATGCTGGAAAAATACTTCAAATATATTTAATGTAAATTTATCAAACGTTTACTTCGAGTATTGGAAAATCTTTAGCAAAGCATATAAATTTCTTGTTACCTTAAAAAATTGGGAAATTACAATAACTTATTTCAATATTTAAAATATACAACAATAGTTTGCAGTATTTGCAAAACGAGTACTGTAGCAATGAACGAAGTAAATTGGAATTATATATATATATATATATATATATATATATATACATATACATAAATATTTATTTGTTGTTTTAAGCTCATTAGAAAATGTTCAAATTTTTAGCAAGAAAAATGTTGACTGAAAAGGTGACTGTTACAGTTACGTATCGGATTTTATGCGTTTATAATATTTATGAATACGATCAACATCCATGCATAAACTTTTATAGAATTTTCTTATCTGTTTGCGAAGTAGCCAAATATTTCAGTAACTAATACCTTCGATACGAATGGTTTAATGGTTTTATTGTGACATCCATTTCGCCCAACCTAGACCTAACCCAAACCACGAATTATATTGTACAAAAGTTGACGATGAGTCATAAGTAAAGCTTCGACGAATAATAGCCTTCTTAGTTGAGCTATTCACGCAGAGCGAAGTATTGGATTGGAATATATTCTCCGTCTATCTCTTATTCCGTTTGAATTATGCTTAGCCACTTACCACTCCCTTGAATATAAACTTTAATTCGATGCATCCATAATTAACATATGTAAATGCTCGTTTATTTAAGAGATGTACGAATAAAATAATATATTTATTGCACGTTAGGATTATTTGTTATTGTTCCGAGATAAGAGAAGCGTGTTGGGGTCCTCTGTGCGTTGTTCGTTGCTCTTTACCGATGCCGGGATGCGTAGTTCGGTTTTTCCTTTTTATGCACGGCAATCTTTTCCTTATAACAACGGGGACTTCTGAATATCAAATGTACATATACAAACGACAATAAATCATTTTTTTTTAGAATTTTTCACTCAAGAAAAATAGTCGTCGGTTTTCCAACCTGTCGCACAGTGGTCCCAAATCCCGAAAAAGCGGCCCAAAACCTCTAAACGTACTTTAATGTACTCAAAAATTCGTACTCAGAGGTTTTCGGGGTCGTTGATTACGAATATGAAGTTGAAATTCCAAAAAACAATATGGCGGTCATGTACATTAAAAAATGGTTGGGCCTGCTTGGAAAATGATCTTTTTGGGGTTTTTGGGGTTTTTGGAGTCGCTGATTGCGAATACGAAGTTGAGAATTTGAAAAACAAAATGGCCGATTAAAATTTAGACAACACATTAGATGCGTTTTGAGTGGTTGATAGATAAAAATCTATAAATGGCAAGCAAAATTGCACTTTGTATATCAACGATTACTATAATTGTAAAATATGTACATAATATTTGTTCATCCGAATCATCTTCGATATCGGATCCTTCCTCGGAACCATCTTCTCGTGTAACCATTTGCCCTTCCTTATAAGGTGTAAATGGCGAAAGCAACAATTTTACTACTTCTGGAGACAAACTTTTCATTTTTTTTGTCGGCAGTTTCCTTATACTTGAAATATATGGATCTGAAAGTTTACCCTCGTACGAGCAGACAGGCAGCC
Source organism: Lasioglossum figueresi (assembly GCA_028455805.1). Taxonomy (NCBI): domain Eukaryota; kingdom Metazoa; phylum Arthropoda; class Insecta; order Hymenoptera; family Halictidae; genus Lasioglossum; species Lasioglossum figueresi. Next base: position 33,824,033 of record CM052200.1, read on the forward strand.
ACCGGCAGTTGGTTTTTATAAATTTTGAAAGATAAATGTATTGGCAACACGTCGGAAAAGGAATTTCGATGGCACGACGTGGAACTTTTAACTTATGTCTACGTTTCTACGATACGCGCATCAAGTTTTACCTTCTACGTTCTCCAAAGAATATTGCCATCGTGTAACGTAACGACTAACAATTTTGGAGATACAAAAACAGATAAACATTCTACTTACTTCCAGGAACAGCATCCAATTTGTAGAATTGAAATTGATGCACCATTTTGAAAGTTATGCGCTTTAGAAGGGGGCGTTCAATTTCCTACTAATGCGCGCGATAAATGCTCATCGAACGAGGCTACCTTTGAACCGACTACCGAACCGTATAATAAACTTTTTACCTTTTTCCTTGCTGGCTTTCGGTGGTCGTATCGTCGCTGTACCTAACCCTAAAATTACAAACTCCTAGGAGGAAGTTCATTTTTGTAGGTTCTGGCCGCTTTTTCGGGATTTGGGACCACTGTGTGTCGTCTCGAGAAGTGCTAGGGTTAACCTTTCGTCGACGGTGCCCGAGTCTATTCTGACCCAGAGTATTAAAATTTACTCGAATAACCAGCTCACGCATGAGGAACGATAGAAAGACCAATGTATCTACAAGAAGTACTACAAAAATGTGTTTTAAAAAGATTGATAATAAAGCTGAGAATGGTCTTGAGAAGCTGAATTGTATGAGTGCGATAACGGTCCGTCGTTCGAGAGTTAATAGAGATATATTTTCGAGATTGTTCGTCTGATGCAGTTCAAGCACGGAGACTCCTCAAGTTTTCCTGGTGGAGCATGCCAGAAAAATTCCATTGTCTTTCCTGCCAGGAAATTTCCATTTTCGTGCAAGCCGGAAATCTGTTGGGGAAGAGAGGGAGCCTTCCGATTTAACAACCAGAGGTCGTGACACAACGATCGAACGACCGCAACACGTCAGACTGGATTGCATCGATCTACATACGCACAAGTTTCGTAGATGTGTCGTCGGCATTAATTGAAGCTCTAATTAATTCTTCTCGCCCACTGGACGCCCACGACGCAAAGAACAGAGCGGCGAGTCGAGAATCGCCTGATACACGATGTTTCCATTCAACAGGGCCGAACTAATTGTTTAACTGGACAAGTTAATGCATTTAACGATCCGGTAATTGAGGGAACTTTGCACGTCAATGTGAACGCGGTCGTTCCACTATCGTTCGACTCTTTCCAATATACTGTGGGCGATATGTACGAAATTATACGTTATCGATCGAAGATGAATGTTAATAACAGATAATAAGTTAGCGATACAAGATAAAAGTCAATAACAAATAACGAGCTATCGATCGAAGATAAAAGATTTTCTTAGAAGATTTGCATCCAACCAGAGTCGCCAGATCAGGGGAGGTAGCACGAATCGAGGGGAAAAATTTACCCTCCCTCTGCCAGCATCGGATTACTCCCGTGACATTGCGACTAGTGATCGCAGAATCATGATCACGATCGTAATTTTAACTCCGTTCACGTCGTGATCGTAATTTTTTAATTTGGAGTAAATTTGCTCACTGTCATCCTCATTTTTCATCTCGATCGAATTAATCCTTTTTTGAATACATCAATTAGCTTGCATAAAAATATCTGCGTATAACGTAAATTTAAAATTACGTTACGTTTTCTGTATAATAACGTACATTTACTTTATTTAATGATAAAAATTTATTCTTTATCCAAGTATCTAATCTATTAATAAACAGTTTATAGTTTTATGGTAAAAAGCTCAGAGTTGGTTTAACGCATTGTACTTTTATACGAAAATACGCCCTAAAGGTTAAATCTGACTCGTCCTGCAGTTAATTTCAAAATGAAGCGCATGTATTCGGGCAAGATAAAAGTTCGTCGGTTATTGTTAAACGAGTACCTATTATTAAACCAATTTATTAATCTTGTTTTCTCTCGCGAAACAGTCTGTTCAATTGTAAGCGATTGGTCGTCAATTGCTACACAATGAAAGTCGTGCAATGGAGGCGAGTAGCTTCTCTTTTATCGCAGACGGAGAAAGAATTGCACATAATCAAATGAAATAGTCTAATAAAATCTATTTCGAATTCCATTATATTTTTCGTAAGTGCCTACATACAACGACTAAACTATTCGAAGAATATACAAACTTTAATCGATCTAATTATAGTTATACGTATACACAGGAATTCTTAATAAAATAATTTAATGTTCATATTTACTATTTTCATTTGCAATACGAAGAAAAAAATCTCTTAATAAAAATATTCATGTCTATGATTCATTATTTATGATTAATATGTGTAATTATCTATTGTTCTAATTAATTAATGTAAGCAGTGATAATGAGAATATGCCACGTACAATGCAGTTTCTTTAAGAAACTGAGAATTTTCTGAAAGAGAAGGAGATTTAAAAAGTTTAAATTTGCAACTAATTCCTTCCGATTAAGCGATAATGATCACACACGTATGGAATCAATATTTGAAATATACAGGATATATGTATATGCTCATTGGTAGTATAAAAGGTTATTAGAACAACAGCGTGAAAAATATATTTATTTTCAATGTGACAGATGACGATGTCTACAGTCTACCAGTCTACGGTGTAAAAAACTAAGAAAAAATTCGGTGTAGGTTTTATTTAACATTTGATCGTATTAATGTAATTTTTGCAAGTGTTTTTTATAACTTAAATCCACTGTATTAGATGGAGAATTGTTTTTCTAGAATATGTTGAGAAATGATTGTTTTGTGAAAAATTTGTCTGTGGGGTCTGAAAATATTGATAATAAAAAGCTTGCAAAAGCTTGCAAAAACTTGCAAAAACTTGCATAAACTAAGAATAATCCTACGGGGCGAATGTACCCTACGGATCGCATTATAATTCGTACTGCGTGCTCCTGTTCGGTCCATGCCACCATATCTGCTCTCGAGTATTGATTACTTACACAACCACCCTCCATCTTGCCAGTTGGTGGCAACTCTGTGCGTCATTCTATGAAATTGTTTTCGTTCGTAACAGTTCCTCTCCGTGGTGAATCATTTCATCGAGTCGCAAAATGAGTTTAGCGACATTCAAATTTATTGCTATCGTTGGAATATTTATTTATTGCTCCACGGAACGGATTTCAAAACTGAGTTGTTTACTTCCAAATAGATTCGTGCTAGACGCGCAGTTGCTGCCTTGTAAATCAATTTTTGAATTGCAGATTTTTGGGAGACTCTGCATATTGTTAGGATCTGCGAAACCAATGGAAGATTAAATCGACAATTAGAAAAATGTGATAAAACGTTTGAGCGTCTTCGAATAAAGTAAAATAAAAATAAAATACTTTTTGTTATTATTTTACCCGAATACTTCTTTTCGTAGAACGATGACGGTAATCCAACTATGCAAAGAAATGCGTTTCCATTAAAAAATGAAATGCAATTGTCGAATGCACATGCACTACCGCGCTTCTAAAAAATATGGTCCTACAGATGCAATACTCTTTGAACCATTCATCTCTTTTTTTGCCATTTTTCTATAAATGTCGTCTTGCGTATTCCTAAATACGAATTATTTGAACGGTTGAGAAAGGGTTGACTGCCAAAGGAAAGGTGCATTTCGCGTAATAGATTTCACATGGAAGGTTTGTTTTCACTTAGCTCGAGATTCCGATTCATCGGAAGCGATTCGTTATAATTAAAGACGACCCAGATTTTGATTGCGATTTTCATCGTTCTAACGAATGGCGAGGTTGACGTGATGTAAAACCGTTTGCGTGACATCCCAGTGATTTATCACACGTCGAGCTACTTTAACCTGCGCGAGAGCAATAAGGAAATACAGAATTTCCAGAAAGGTTTAATTTAGATTTCATCCAAACGCTATTCCTGTTGGCCAGTGTTGAAACGTGAAATGAGTAATTAACGGGATAACGTCCCTCCAGCCGAGTTGTCGCGCCTTAACAAGTTCTAAGAGTTCTGCTATTATTTGCAAGCCCCGTGCTGTCTGGAATACCCTATGCCGTGTCGCCTTCTGCGGCGCACAGTGGGGTAAACCGGTGAATTTTGTGTCAAAATCAAAGAACTTTCGATAGAAATGAGATAGAGTAATCATTTTTTTTTAAATTAACCCTTATTACTCGAACGTCGACTCGCAAGCAGGGCACATTATTAAATATGTTGGTATCTAATCAATCGCTACACATTTATGTATTGTACGAGGTATTATATATCAATTTCATATCTACAAAATGAAAAGAAATCATATCGATTCGAATTATTCTAGGTCGGAAAAAATGTTTAACTTTCGAGTTGAAATAGCTTCGAGCGCAAAGGGTTAATGTTGAAATTTGGTGAATTTTTTCAATGAATTTATCCTGGTCCGAATGATTTCATTGTCGACTGTAGGTACGATACGGTATGTTACTGCTACGCTCCTCATTAAACGTCTCTTACGTATTTCCGAGCAAGTTGACACGTGCAGTGAATTTCACGGTTAAACTCTCTTTTGCGTATAAACCAACCTAAACGCTCTCGTAAAGTGTGCGATAATAATATCGGTCGCGTGTCACCCTTTGCTCCCTCCGCAGACGTGCCGAGCGGCTTTTGAGGCGTCCGGAGATTCCGGGAAGTCTAGATCCGGATTAGTTAAACGCGGACGTAAGGGTAGCGCTTAATACGAACTGAAAAGTGTATGCTCGCGGTTACACACGCAGACTATTGCCCGCAAGGTGAACGGATCACATGCAGATAGCGATGGGATCTGATACTCTTCGAATCGCTTCGATCCAATGTTTACGACAAAAAATTCGAATCACTTCAAACATAATTCGAAGCTTAGAACTCTTGAAGATCTTAAAAGTTTTGAAATCCAAATCTAATCCAGACCTAATCCATATCCATACCTAATTCCATTTACACGTAAAGTTTCTTGAAATTATGTATCTCGTAAACTGAAGCCAATAGTCGAAAACTTTAAAGGGAAATTTTTTTATTGTCATTCAAGTCGGAGAGGAGGTATCGTATCGAAAAATTTGAAAGTCTTGAAAATCTTGAAAATTAGGAGTCTCGATCAAAACTTTCAAGAGTTTCAAGAATTGCTTGATCGAATAAATATCGAATTGAATCGAAATCTTGCAGCGATTGATTTGTTTGAAAACTTGCAAGACAGAGTATTGAATGCCCATCGCTATATGCAGGGATGGCGTGAACTGCTACATTTGTATCACTCGTCATTCGATCACGATGATTTTTTACAGTGACTCGTGATTTTCGCGATCGCTTCTGATTGACAGAGAGTGTAACTGTTCTTCGCGCAAGTCGCAAAGCCATAACCTGTATGTTTTATATTAACCCCTTGCCGTATTTTGACGAGTCAGACTCGTCACGAAGATTTGAACAAAGTCTAACATATACGAATGTTATGTGTTTCTTTTTAGATGAAATAGAATTTGATTCGTTTGTAATCAATATTTAAGAATTAAAATAAATGTGGGAATACAAAAAATTTAAATTTTCTTTTCTCTTCTACGACATTTTTGGATAAAGGAAAAGTAATGTAAATATGGTACACCGATATCAGATACAATACTTTTTAATAGATTTTTAGATTCTTAGATATACTCTACTTTTTACATTTTATAACATTATTTGTCATATCGGAAATAAATGTTTCACCCTGTTTGTTCCAATAATAATTCGATTGTCAACTGTGAATTCCAAATTGTTAAACCCAGTTTTCCCGAAAATAGATTTTTTTGATAGAAAAGCAACAAGAAACGATATCGGTCGATGAATCTCGCTACGTTATCTCTGGTTTACGATCTGGGGTACAAGACTATCTCTTGAATAGCAACGGCATTGTCCAGGTTGCCGCCGGCTGGGCTGATTAATCTCTTACGCACGCGAAAACTTCGTCCTTACCGGAGCGATGTTTTGGTCTCGGACGACCGTCGCTCTGGAAATAGACGGCAGCCTTCATTTTGATCCTTTTTAAAAGTTTTATCTAATTTGGTCTATTCGTAGCGTCTATTTCCTGTGGAATCAGGAGGCACCACGTGCCTACGCGCCATTTCCAGCCCTATACCAAAAATAAAACAGTCTTTGAGCGCCGATAGCGCCCTTACGTTACCGCTCGACTAAAATGGACGAAAAAGTCTTTTGTCTCCCTTCGCTTGGATTCTCTTTTTCCATTGTTGCATTGCTGAACCATGAATACGCGTTTTATATTAATAGATTCATACGCTTGAAACGCGAAGTCGAGTCCTCGGGGGACATTCTATTTTGTGGGCGCGAACGTGAGTTCTATCCGAGGACAGAGTACTTTTCTGGTTTAATGTTAATAATTTTGTGACGATTAGACTGCGGATGTCTACGCATTTATAGAAAAATTGATTTTTCTCGACGTTTCCTTACTTTTCTATTAGGATGTTATGCAGCTATAATTTTATTGAAACTTCGAATGTCGAAAATCGTTTAGGAGGAAGTGTATTTAAATTTTAAAATAGAAAATTAGTTTGTAAATATGATTTACATTTGCGCAATATCAACGATTGCGAATTTCAAAATATTATTATAGTTGCTTGTTAATCGACATTAATATACTTACACCTTTTATGTTATATCGATCAATTTTTTTTATGTTTATAGGTTTTTTATTTAGTACGAAGTTACAATTGTAACGATGAAGTAATATTTGATTGTTACTTATATACTCGTCGAAATACTTCAATCTAAATAACTTGTTAAGTTAAATATTTCAATGTATTATTCTTTTTGTTACAGTACCAACATGTCGTTACAAGACATCACAATGAATTCAACGATGCATGTAACCCCCGGTGAGTATAGTATTGTGTGTTTATTATACGTTCAAAAATATAGAAATCAATATTTACGTTTACTTAAAAAAGTTATTAGTAATATTAAAGTAATTTAGTACTGTATCGCGCTAATCACTTACGCGGTCATATTCACCGATGACACTTGTCAACAAGTTATAAATTAATTTTAATGAACGCTCATTGTTCAAATATCTTGTCACTAAGATTGTTGCATTTTCGATGGTTGGCCATCGTCGCGTAAGAAAACATCCTCGTAGACATAAACATAAAATTGAGTTATCTGTGAACGCGAAACGGAAGAAACGCGGATAAAAATGAAATTAACAATTAAACGAAGTGAAAAGTTCGAATTGCGTAATGCGATTACAATGTAATTCAAATACCGTGTATATTCAATGTTCGTTTCCCTGAACTTCTCTGTATAAGTGGACTACATACTCGTTACTCGCGCCCTGTTGATCGTCTTCTTCCGCAAGCCTGTCCGAGCAGAATGATACTTTCATCCGGAGTAAATGATCCGTTAAAAGTTATATTATGCTCGAAGGATCGATAGAACGATTAACGTTTTTATATCGCTAATCAAGATCAATCGATCATCAGCGTGCACCGGATATAATTTTACGGTCTATGAGCGGGCAGATCACTGCGTAAGATTCGTCGACGAAGACATATTTATTACGTATAGTCCTGTCGCGGACAATCGTGTCACGCGCAGATGTCCCATTAGATCGGTTGATTGCTTAAACGCCAGGTCACCGATATCGCGGCTGACAATGGAACGATCAGTTCCACCTTCCCTCTTTCCCTGGTGCAGTCATCCTCATTGGATGTTTCCCGTGGACAATTGTCCCCCCATCGACGGGTCCAGTGGACGACGAAGGCTTAAATAGCTAAAAATAAGACTACAATGTCAGGTAATAAAATGCCCATTGATGTTTTGAGAAATACTAACCAGATGGTCCATTTTTTGCAAAATAAAAACTGCCTACATTAATTGCAACTTGGAGGAACTGCAGTGAATCCAAAAAGTATGTCCGGCAGTGGTAGGTTTAGTGTTAAGATTAAAGATTTTTTTTCAAGATTTGAGATTTTTAATATTAAAAAAAATTTGCTGTTTCTTTTACCTTGTTTTTCACGTTCAAAATCAATTTTGCGGGGGGGTTTCTTATGTAATTTCCGACTAAATCGAGGGTGTGGAATCGCGCTACGGTGTCCGCGATATATGTATAATTTTGTGACACCCTGTTGATTGGAAGTAAGAATACCATTGGTGGTTGAAAGCATCCCGGTTGTGGCGGTAGTAACGACAACTATAATTATGTCATATAATGCAGACCGCTAGGATTTGTACGCCGTGGCGTCTCAGCAATTGCATCTATCGTGACGAAAACAGGGCAATGAACCTGCTTCCTCGTGGTTACAGCTATTTTACGTCCACGCCAACGCAGCAGACGTAATCTAACGTCTACGACCGGGGTGATCACGCTACGCCGCGTTACAGGCGTTAGCTGCTCTTACTTTGTACGTCATAAACATCTTTGACTTGCATAACAACAGCGAGCAAAGCGCGTTGCAACTGATCCTACAATCCAACCTTATCCGTTCGATATGCACCTTCAGTGGCAGGCATATACAGTTACTCGAATTAATATCGCTGTCCAACACCAAATTTCTTTCCCAATTACCGTTCGGTGATTCTTATAGAGTTTTTTGCGCTTATTCCGAATCTGTCCTTAATTTTTCTCCCACGCGCACAGATTTTGAGAAACACGACTTTGAAAAAAAAACGTATTTTTCAACTTTAAACAAATGCTGCTAAACTAAATGTTACTAAATGTTGTTAAACATGTTTCTTGAGGATATCTTCAAGTTTATCCCAAAAAATAAGGGTACAGCGGAAAATCGAACTATACCACGCGATAGAGCAGACTTTTATCTTGAGAAACCACCTTTTCAAGTTTCCAATGTCGACGTTTTTTTCGAACCAGAAAGCAAAATATCATCGCTCGACATCGGTTGCCGCCAGCGGCGCTCACCACTGTCGGGCGAAGATATTTCGCTTTCTGGTTCGAAAAAAACGTCGACGTTGCCAACTCGAAGGGGCGGTTTCTCGAGACAAAAGTCTGCTCTATCGCGTGGTATAGTTCGATTTTCCGCTGAACCCTTACTTTTTGAGATAAATTCAGAAATGTTCACAAAAAGAATGGCGCAAAAGTGGCGTCTCTCCTTCTTCAATGACTGTTTAAACGTGTTTAAACTATCATAATGTATTAATATTGGATATCACTCTATTCGGGAAAGTCTACAGAATCTTTTGCTGTAAAGAACAATTGAATTATTTTTTATAATAACATCACAATATTTGTTTAAAGTTAAAAAATATGTCTTCTTCAAACTCAAATTTCTCCAAAACTGTGCTTCTAGGAGAAAAATTATGGGTAGATTCGGAATCAGCGCGAAAAGCTCTATGAGAATCGTATAGCGAGAATCGAAACGTTTTTTGGCTGTTGGACATTGTTATCGATAACGATCGAGCACAATACTATTCCACTATATTTCTATAAAAGCTGTAGCGCAAAAAGATTATGGCCAGTGTCCAGATCATGGCTAGACTAGCCTGGGCACCTCTGTTTTATAGTAACGCATAAATTTGGCCCTAGGTAAACGAATCTGTGCCAGAAACCGACCGACGTTTTGCCCCGGTTCTATCCACGTTTCCGTGATCCAAGATCTATAGATACGATCGTTGGTGGCTACCGTTCCATCTGCCAACGCTGCGTTACTTTCCCCACCGCGAAACACAACAGCTGCGAGTGGCGCTCTTTTAATTTCTCGACGTATTCTACAGCGATTCCCTTGTTCCACGATTTCGAAATCTCCGGATCTCTACGATCCTCGACCGCTGGACCGACGGATTCATTTAGCGGGATTAATTAAATCACACAGGCTACCCGCTACGAAGAATCATCGGGAATTGAAACGGTATCGTGCGCGAAGAATTTCGCGAATTCTATTGTGCATTCGAAAATGTTAACGAACGTCTTTGAATAGGATCATTGTAACATCTTGTAACCTCGAGGAATGATCAAATTGAAAATTCGAGAGGAATGTTCGGACGATGCGTGGATATTTTCGAAAATAGAGGACTGATAGAATCAACGATTCGAAACTTGTTGGGACCAGACTCGCATGGTTTCGAAAGTGGAGGAATTATTTATAAATGACTATTATAAATAAGTGTACGATTTTTTGTCGAGAATAACGAATGCATAAGAAAAATTAACAAATACCGTTGTATTTATTATTTTCAATACTAGAATTACCAGACGAGTCAAAGTAAAAAAATGAACGCTTCGGTCGCAGTAACAAATTTTTATAAACACACGTTAAAAATGCAGAATAAAATTGTTCTGGTTTGTATTTCGTTTCCCACAAATTACTGTTTCTGCTTCTTCGAATCACGAACGCACGCGCAACAGGCAATCTTTCGTAAACATTTAATTTCATGTTTTCGTCTTATTTTTGTACATAAGATAACCTCTGAACGGTTGTTTGCCATCTTGACCCACCTCGTGTTAAAATAAAAATAAATGAGCATTTCATAGCATTGTAGAAATTCCAGTCCCAGAAAACGACGAATTCTTGCAAAACAAATGCCACCTCCTCTCGATCGAATATATTTGGCACGGTTTCAAATTGAAGCCACTAATATCTCGCATGCAGGACTGTCATTGATTCGATTCCTTTTCTCGCGTACGACCGTTAGATAACGGATCTTTACGTAAAATAGAAATTCACTGTATCAACTACCCGGAAAATTTTTATTTTGCATAAAGATCCGCAGTCCAGTGATTAATTACGAATCGAAATAAGTTCCTAGAGAATTTTAACACATCACCGACCGGTGATTATTGCATAATTTTGAAAAATGTATGGTGCATGGCTAAACACTTTTTAATGGAATCTTCGATAGCAACAGCAATTTTCATTATCTGCGATTACTGCCAGTGTCGAAGTTGTTGAGCCGAGAGACAGCTTTCAGCTAGGTTCGACATCGTTCACATTTTATGGAGGAATTTCAGTGTTGGAAACAAAGAGAGAGAGGTCATAAATGCTCAGATCGGGCGACTATGGCGGCCGAGGTAGCTAAAATATCTATTTTGGTCAAAAATTCGGTCACGAAGGTAGCAGGACGAAGGCACATTATTATTGTGACGCAGCATCCAAGAATTTACTTGCACAATTTCTTTGACGAAATTAATTATCTAAAACCTCGCTGACAATCATGCTGACTATTAACCGTTTGCACTCGGAGCTATTTTAACTCGAAAATTAAACATTTCTTCCGACCTAGAATATTTCCATTCTATATTAATTTATTTCTTTGTACGAATATAATGTTTATACTTAATATTTTCACATGATTTGATTTGATTATAAATGCATAAAATCCGCTGTCCATATATCACTGACCACCCGTGACCCCGCCTGGGTCTGCCCGATCAGAGAGTCAATGTCTACAGATAAAAATAGTGCGTCGAAGCGTCGAACGTCAGGAATGATGTTAATTAAGCGAATGTCACAACACGCTTGATAGGGGGCTAATCTCCGCAAGTGCAAGGTGCTTATTCGTTTCAACAGTTTTATGGACAATAGATTGACTTCCAGTGAATTTCCATGACGTCTGAATGTTTACAATTCACGCATATCGCGCGCATCAGTAGATTATTTCGTTTTTAATGTTAGAATGAGCTCGTTTAGGGTATCATCCAGATCGCGGCCGTTATACTTAACCCCTTGCCGTACCATTTTCTTCGCGAAGAATAGTAGTAAAAAATGTGTAATAAAAATATGCAATTTAAAACAGTAGGCTATAATATAGTATAATATAGTATAGCACGATATAATATACTGTAATATAGTATGGTGTAATATATTATGATATACTATAGTATAGTGTGGTATAGAGAGAGAGAGAGAGAGAAAGAGAGAGAGAGAGAGAGAGTATATATAGTATAATGGTACAACTACTATTTATTGCAATCGAAGCAGACAACTTTTATTTTGTATAAAGATTTGCAGTGCAGCGGTAATAAACGTACGGCTACGTTTGATAGAATATAGAGAATTATGATAACCGGACTGGGGAAGGGCAACGATCGCAAGTTGCTCGTTCACGAAGCGTCTTCCGATGAGAGCTGAAAGGGCTTTCTGTATTCGAGAAAGGTGTTTTTCGCGATCTCAAATTACAGGAAGCGGTGGTCCATTTATTTCGGTGGGCCCGCGACAAGAGAAGTCGGGATACGACGTGTCGTGACTCTGTTCTGTATTTATTTCTGTAACTCGTTGCTCCTCCGCGGCCCTCTGCGGCGCGACGCCGCGCCGTTATTCGCCGCCAGCCTTCGCGAACATTTCGACGCTCTCTTACCCGCGAGCGATACTATCTGACAGATATCGGCACACGGCCTGCATTGTCCAATCGGACTCGCTGTTTGTTGCTTCAGCTGGCCCGGCTCTTTCCTATCGTCTAAACTTTCTCGCGAAGTCCGGTATGCGAAATTTGTATTGAATACCATCGCCCCTCCGAGACCACTCGACGATCGGAGCCGAGCAACACTTTTCACCATCTGCACGGGAATCCCGAAATGGTTCCGCATAGCTGCGCTCAAAAAATATCGTCTCCATTAGGAACTACTCCCGACTCTGTTTTTACACAAACTTTCACGACGAGATTTTCATTCGATACGAATTTAAAGAAAAAGGGTCTAGCAGGATAAGCATGGACAATCGACCCCATGCCATTTTTCTTCTTTTTTCAACACTAAACCTACCGAAGTAGGTTTAAAAGTAACTGGTACACGTTCCCTTATAAAAATGAAAAGATTGATTTTATTTAGACTTTGTGCAGCTCCTATTGTAATATGTCCTCCACTAAAGATATCTATACAATCATTTCTTATGAAATTATTTTTGTTGAATACTTATAATTGAATGATTATAAATGCTGGACGATGTTCTTCGTTAAAAACACTATTCTGTAAAATTTCGAATCTCTATCCCTCCGTTTAACCCCTTGCACTACGATCTAGCACTACGGTTTCGGTAATGAGAAATTTTTGGAGTTCGTAATTTTAAAAAAAAAGGGAGAAAATTTGTATCTATCGTATGCCTATATGTTTCCCAATAGCTGTACATTGACAAAATCAAAATAGAATTTCATTCCGGTTTACAGGAAATTAACCCTTTGTACTGGGAGCTATTTTAACTCGAAAATTAACATTTCTTTTGATTTAGAATAATTCCATTGTATTGGGTTGTTCGGAAAGTCATTTCGTTTTTTTTGTGAAAATAAAAGACAATTTTCGTATAACGAACAAATATTTTATTAAATTATATATTGGCCAGTCTGGTCCAATACCTTTTGCCATCTTTCTGGTAGTAGCATGATTCCACGCTCATAAAATTTTTGGTCTTTTCTGGCAAAAAACTGATCAAGGTGGTTTTTGACCTTCTCGTTCGAAACGAAGGTTTTACCGTCTAAATTATTTTGCAGTGATCGGAACAAATAATAATCCGAAGGTGCCAGATCTGGAGAATATGGTGGGTGTGGCATTGTATCCTATTCAAGCTGTAAAAGCTTTTGGCGAGTGACCAAACTTGTATGAGGTCTCGCATTATCTTGGTGGAACGCTACACCTTTTCTGTTGAATAATTCTGGCCTCTTCCGTTGAAGCGCATCATTCAGGTTGCCCAGCCGATGACAGCAGACTTAATAATTAAACAAAAAAATAAAATAAAAAAACAAAAAAAAACTTTGCAAACCAGTTCTGGCACTGGCGTACCGTCAACACATCTCCATACACATCGGTTAATTTCTTTCTGTCTTGAATTGCATTTTTACCTTTTCTATAGTAAAAAAGTAAAATATGACGAAAATGCTGCTTATCGCTCTCCATATTTAAAAGGGCACCAACCAAAAACTACCGCGTAGAATCAATTGGAATTTTTCACACACAAGCCTTGCTGTATCAGCTCTCAAAACATATAATGATTATTGCGCTTAAGCGTGAAGTTGGGTGCAAAAAAATACAATTAAATCCTCTGTCCGAAATTACTTTCCGAACAACCCAATATATGAATTTTTTCATTTTATGGATATGAAACTGACGTAACACCTCCCCTAATACTTAAATGTTTAGTAATTGATTGGATACCAACGTATTTTATAATCTAAACTATATTTTGAATAATGGTTTAGCAATGGTTAGTGGCGAGTCCGAGTCACCACTCAAATGCTAAGAGTTAACAACAAACATATTTATTCTCATAGACTCGGTCTTACAGGGCAAGAAGGGGTTAAGGGTAATATGGGGGTGAAAAATGTAAACCTAACCTATTATTTTTTTCAATTATTCCTTAAGACGTTTAGATGAATGGAAACCGAAGATGAAGCTACAAACTAGCTTTGTTTGGGATATTTTTGAAGAATTTTGAATCGGTTGGTAAGGGCTGAAAAAGTTTCGTGTTAAAATAGGTCCGAGTGCAAAGAGTTAATCTTTTTATGGTTTGAAATTTCGTGCCCCCATTTTTCTATCGAACGCATCAAATCCGCAGCCTATGGACAACATCTTAGCGCCATGTGCCTATGTAAGCAGGTTGCAGCGTCCAGCGAAATAACGGTCACGTTGTAAAGTTAAAATTAATAGTTCTTCTCTAGCCCGCAACCACCGTCTCATTTTCATTTATACTTTGACATGATTGGGATCGAGCCAGCCGCCTACATGTCTACTAAAAGCTGGTGTCTTTATAGCTGAATGATAATTCAGGCGCGAATGCTATTTTTACGTGTTAACGCACGTGCCGGGGACGATAAACTCAATTCCTCAAAGTCTCGTATTCCAATCGACTAAATAGTGATTCTGCAGTGTTCAAAATTCGATAACAGCAGAGACGAAACATTGTAGCAAATCGCCACCCCCGAGACATCGATATTTTTGGTAAAAGTTCGATGATTTGTTATTCGTTATTCTTCTCGATCAGATTGAGTTCTATCAGTGTTGCCAGATGAGATTTTAGAATTTCGTTAACACTGTTACGTCCTAAGGTGGACGTAGAGAGATATAAGATATTGAATTTAAAGATTTTATTAAAGAATATAACGCAGTTTTGAATCTACCTGCATTCACCGGCTTCGGTTCGGGTAATTCAGGATTTCTTAGAACTAATTGGCTTTCTTGGTGGATTTTTGGAACGCAATGGTCGAAGTCAGGTATTCAAAATGATTCGAGAGTATGATTTTAGATAAAATATCGAACAATATATGTATATTTTAAGCATCAAATTTCAGATACATTATGTGTTAGAATCTTATTGATAATTGTTAGTATTTACCGATGTGTTGATCGCTTAGAATCTCGCTATTTTGATGATGATGATGATGATGATGAATATTGTTTTTTTTCCAGCGGGTTAACTTGCTATTTTGATGATGATGATGATGATGAATATTGTTGTTGTTTTCAGCGGGTTAACTCGCTATTTTGATTTTCACCTTGACCACACACACAACTGATCTTTTTGTGATTTTGTTCGCGACTGCGTGCGAAACTGACGTTTAGACATTGGTTTGGACTGACTGAAGTTGGTTGACGACTGATTACTGACTGCTGACTGCTGGTCCTGACGATTAGCCATGCCTTTATAGAAAAATCAATCCATTGTTCTTAGCTTAATCTTCACGAGGTGTGCACCTCTTCATTGATTTGTTCGTATTGGTTATCATTTCTGATTAAACCGGATGTACAGTATTGCTTCCAATACTTATCGTCCTATGGTTAGATCGAATTGCTCTATGGATTCACCTAGGAGTTGATCATTAGTCTTTTGTTCATTGATCTTTTGCCCTTTTCTTCTACGTATTGTTTATTCTTCGTTTCCTGTGGTATATCTTTTACATTCTTCGTCGATGAATAAATTTCAATAGGTGTTTCGTTTAATTATTCGCTCGCATATTATATTTTGAATGATTTCAATTTATTTGATAAAAATAGATTTTGCTGTGAATTTGTTCGACGAAGCTCTTGTTTAAAGATATGTTTAAGTTTTGAAATAAATCACATGAGTTAGCAATTTCATATAGTCCACTGCGAAATATATCTTATAGATTTTCCTAAATTCTATCGCTCGCAATGTGGTATACGATAATTCAATATTAAATAATAATTATGATATTTGATGTCATCGTTAGCCCGTGCATCATTAGCAGAGTAAATACAATTATTAATAACGGCTGAACCACCGGACGAGACAACGCTATACCTACCACCGCCCGTCAAATGACCGGTTTCAGATTTTTTATTTTACAATTACTGAAATTATAAAGATGCCTTCTTGGGAATCAATTCCATGGATTTCTTTATTCGAGAATACATTCTGATAAAAATGGTACAAAATCCAAATAAATTAAGGTGTTAATCTCCGTTAAACTAGTTCGGTGTGGGTTATTTCTTCCATAAACACCGCGCGCTTCAACAATTTCTATATATAATATGTCGATATACTATAAATTGGCGAAGTCTCGCAGTCTATAAATGAGATTCCGTCGCATACCGCGAGAAGCATGAACATAGATTTAGTAATGGTTAACGTGTATCCGTAGTTGTAGCCGACTTTCATCGGTAATTTGTATCATTATTCTAAATTTTGTTGTCTCTGACATTCGTGTTACGCTTTGGATCTAAGATTAGAAGAAGCTGGTGCGAATGCCAGATAAATGGCCGTACAAAATAAAGAAAGCAGGAAGGGAGACGAGTTGTCATAATTTGTCGCGTACTTGTTTCTGATTCTAGGGATCTTGAATGCTCAAGAGTATCAGATTTACAATAGAACTACTCGAACTACGCAGCCTGCGTAGACACTTTAAACAAAATTTTGTAGAACAAAATATATTTTTGGTTTGGAAAGAAAGAAAGTGCTTTCGGTATTTTAAGGTGAAATAGAGCCTAATTTTTTTATTCAAGCAACGAACTTTAACGAATAACATATTTTCCCTTTTCTACGATGATTTTTTACCAAAATAAATAAATAAGAAAATACTTTATCGATTAAAGTTCATCGCTCGAAATTACTTTCTTACCAACCCATTACAGCTAGACTGGGAATTTTTAAGCAAAATAAAAATGGTTTGTATTAATTACGCGATGCAAGAGCTACGTAGACATTTGTTTATTTCTTCAACAATTTGATTGCATTCAAATTAACACAATGGTGTTTCTAAATTTTTTCGCAGTCTAATTACAACTAATGCGATTCCTCCGGCAGCTGACTTTGAAAAAGAAACACTCTTTACTTGCATATCCTACAGCACTGTACACTGGAAATTTCAGACAATATGGTGTATCTTACAACGAACTAATACGTTTGAAAACCTTGTAGGTTGCATCATTCGTTCTTCGTATGCAGGATACATAAACATGGGTATTCACATATGTAGTATTATGTATACATTCGTAACTCTCGTGGACTACTTGGAAATAGTTGGATAAAAGTACCTTCATTTACAATGTCACATGTTACCGATACATCCAGCCAAAAATTCGCGTATGAAATGTTAAAAGTGACCTTCACGATGCTTCTCAAGGTTACTATAATATCAAAGAAATATAATCGTCGTTAGACTGCGGATTTTCATGCGTTTATCAAGAAATTAGCTGGGTGAAATATAAAACGGTAAAAGATTAGAAAAGTCTAAGAATATTGTTATAATGTTTTCAACGTAAAAAGTCTATTAAGCGATGAAATAAATTCTTATTTAACTCGTACTGTCCACAATCGTTGCAAAACATTTTTATTTTGTGTACAGATCCGCAATCTAATCATCATTTGCTATTCTCTATATCCTACAACTTCTGCCCGAAAGAAGAGAACACGGGGTTTTCCGATGCGATCTGATTTATTACTAGACAACGGATCTTTATGCGAAATAAGAATATTATACCTTTTCTGTTGTTGTTAAGAGTGAGGATATTGCCGTAAACACACCTCACCCGGGACGGTCAATAGACCGCCCCTCTACCAAGTAATTTATGCCCGAGCTTACAAAGGACCAAAGGCCCCCACTTTTCATATTGCTCCTTAGTCCTTCGTTCATCGGGCCCATTACCACGCCTGTTCTTGTCTTTCAAAGAATTTCCTACCTGAACTGTAACAAACTGGAATACAATATAAAATTTTGTCTTTCAACGCTAACCGTACCGGCTACGAAACGTGTCGGATACACATTGTTTTACAAAAATGACAAGACCTAACTTATTTAGATTTTTCACAACGTTTATAACAGTACGTGATTAAATAAAGAAATTTATTGAGTAATTTCTGATCGAAGCATCTTTATAATTTTAATAATTAAAAAAAAATCCATGCCAATTATTACAAACGGAAATTAAAAATAATAAAATAATTTTGTTAAGTCGAGAATAATGTAACAACATCATTTAATTTTTCTAATGTCTTTACAATTGTGTGTTCGACCAACCTATTGTTGTCAGAAATGCATAAAATACAACATAATAATTTTTTTCTTTTCGTTCAAAAATAATAATAATTATTCTAAAAATTCAGAGTTACATTGAATTTAAATTTTAATATTTAATGATCGAAATCGGAAAGTAGATAGGTGTTCTGCAGTTTTATCAGAATTTTTTGGTACCGTTAGATTAATATGTTTAATACGTTGCCAATAATATAATCGTATTTTTAAATTCTTCTAATGTTTTTACTGTTTTAAATTAAATCTATTCGTTGTCGTCGTAGATGCATAAAATCCACTTTCTACTTATTACACAACAGTTTCCTGTCTAAATGTAACTTTACATAACAAGATACATAAGTAGAAAAGGGATGCTTCGTTTGAATGTGTGCTCCCATAACTCAGCGGATCGTTAAGCGGTTAAAATTACGCTGCACGGTGACGCTTTCGCAAATCTCAGCCTAATGGAAAGGATTATTGTTCACATTGGATCTAAATCGGCGTCTATTTTCTGCTCGACTAGAATCCGCAGAAGTGAATTAATTAAAACCGCTATCGATCACGAATGTCCCGGCGACTCGAGCACGAACCCGATGACACCGTTGCTACCCTTTGGTAGCGAGCAGTGCAAGCGAACCCGAAATAACCGCGAAGATGTCTGACCGTCGTCCGATCCTGACTTGTCGGCTAACATTTAATAGACCGATGCTAGGACCCAGCGAGATTACAATCGCGCATGATCATGTTCCGAACTCGGACTGAATTCGGTGATTTAATTACAGAGTCAGGTCGGTCGGGCAGACATCGGGAGACTGGAGAGAGCAACCTGCCAAAATAAAGACAGTCGAAACTCCGTTCTGGCCTAAATGTGTCATCTATAAATACGCGAGCTTCGCTCGGGAGTTTCTCCTAGCCAGCAGACTCGACTTGCTGCACTTGCACCGATCCCTGAATCAAGGAAAACAGCCGATCGATGATGCCCGGAAACGCTGGATCACGAACCACCCATCCACCTTACGTCGCGTCGTTTAACGGCTATTAAACTTTCATGCTAGTTTCGCGGATAGTCTTCATCCCGTGCGAAAGCTTTCGCTTCTAGCCGGGCCGAACTGAGAGGTTCAAACAGAATTTTACACAAGATTTGAGCGCCTGTTAAGGGTTCGCGCGAACGAGACTGACAAACACGCTGTAGCGAAGCGTAGTTTAGTAGGTAGTCGTTTAATTGCTTCTTCTTCTTAATGTACAGGCAGGACCGACCAATTTGGTCAGGTTTAGTTTGGCGTTTCGGTACAGCAATGTCCCGATATATCGTGAAGAAGGTATTCTCGTTACCACAAAGATGTACTTCTTCAGAAATCTATAACAGACCTGGGAAGTAGGATGCAACGAAAAAAAAAACAAAATTGTACGATTATTATCTAATAGCAAAATAGTAGAAGGCACACAAAAATAAGGTACATAAAAGTTGTGATTTACGGTAACAGGGACTTAAGCACGTGCAGTGCGCTCTGCACAGGATCCTCGTCCGGAGCAAAACTTAAGTGGAAAGAGGAACCAACCAGCATTTCCTTCGTAACTATAACCATAAGAGGGAAGTATACCTAAGATGGATAGGGCATTTCCTGTAATCGATCTAATATCGGGGCTACATCTTGCACGCGTTACACGCGAGCGCTTACACGCTGTGGATTCGATATAGTTTGTTAGATGACGATATCGAATGAAATGTTTGATATTGAATGAAATTTGTGGAGGGAAACGTGACCAATATTATTACAAAAATTACCTAAATTATGTATGGAATCTACACAAAGCTACTCCAATTTTTTAATTCTTACATAATTAGGTGTCGTTCTTTGTCTTGTGTTGCAAATTTTGTTCCCTGCTTTTACTCAAAAATTGTAAGGTTGAATCTTTATATTTTAGATAATGTTATATTAATTTAGGTCTTAAGATTCTAAACTTATCGAACGTTGTAAACAAATTTGGGTATTTATGCAACAGTCAATTTTTCAATTTAACACATTTGTAATGTCCATCCGATGGAATAAACTAAATAATTTGTGTACGTATCTGCGTGACAGCGTGAATTAAATATCACTATTCGTATTCGCTAATGTTCTCATAGCGTTTTATGTAGATGAAATTATGAAAATGTAGTGTAATTCGTACAGATGGTATTCAACGCGATCGATGCGACAACGAATACATTAAAATTTAATAAATCTTGTCTCTGTTTCACCTCGTTCGACTATAATTTGAAATTAGTCGAAAACTGAGACTTGAAAAATGAATGCAAAATATTCAATAAGATATTCAATGCGATATATATTTAATAAAATCTCAAGATTCTAAGAAAATTACAAGAATTACTACTGTAATAAATACATTTGAAAGTACTTATTCCATTGAAAAATCAAGATTAACTATACAAAAAAAGATTGACTTTCGATATCAAGGCATTTGATAGTCTTGCTTGTAAATTTACACTGCAAATACGAATGAACATTTCTTGCTGAGCTCTAACCTAGACAAGGCACAGTTTCTTTTGCAAAATACGTCCGAATAAATCAATGTATCCAGCAAGTGTCCAAAGAAGCATCTTTAAAATGTCGAAAGTAGTTTTGACGGTTTCGGTAGTTCCGATGTAAAATGTTTCGTCCGATGCGTTCAATTCTCGAAAAGATTTTTCCGAGGAAGAGATTGGTTGCTCCACGTGGCGGCGGTTCGGCGAATCCTTGAAACGTTTGACTGTATCTACAGCACGAGACGATATATGCCAGGCATATAATTTTAACTGGGGGTTATTGCGATGTAAACTTTGGCGCTGCTCCGCCATTACCAGCGTCGGTCAGTTGGTGTTTGCGCGGCCGTCGCGGGAAGATCTACGAATTTGAGAGGCAACCGCGAACCGTTTTTCACTCGTAGTTTTAGGTTTAGTTGTAAGCTTTAGAATAGTTCGAAAGATGTGATCGTATCGGGTACGTTCCACGTGGCATGGGATGCGGTAGGTCACGCTCAGAGGCTTCGACCTTAACCGAGAACACCCAGGACAGACGGTCACAAGATCAAGACATGTTCGGTACAATCTGCTATTTTAAGTACCAATCGTCTGGCTTTTCTTGCACAATTTATTTTATCCATGAAAAAGAAACCAGTTGAATGTTCAGTTTTTAGATTGCACTTGTTTACGAGATAATCAGAATTCTAGGCGTCCATTTGCATTAAAATATTAATCGCTTGCACTTGAAAAGTCAGTGTAAAAAGTGTTTGTACATCTTTCAAAGACGAGTAACTTTTTTCGAGATGTTACAAGAATTAGTTTATTAGATAACGTCTAAATAATTGTTTTTAAAAATCACTATTATAAACCTTTAGTATTATTATAGATTATATTCTATTATATGTATATCTATTAGACATTTACTATAGACTTTTACTTTTTTCTTCGCAATTTCGACGAATTACAAGAAGAATTATTTATACAGGATCTGGTAAATTAATCCTTCTAACGTATCGAGACAACTCAATCCGTTTGGTCCAATGTTAAAGAAGTTATTCGTTTTTAATATGTGCACGAATACTTTTTACACCCACTGTATATATACTATTTGCAAAAAGAAAGTAGCAGTATAATAAATTCCATCTATATTAGGTAATGATTTTAAGCATCCATTGCAGTAAAAAAAAATTTGGCAGCATTTGCGTTGTACGATTTTCTTTGTCGTCTAGAAATAATTTGTGCAAGATTCTTTTCTGCGGATCATACTCTTTTGTGTGCTTTCAAGAATAACAAACACAAATTAGTGAATATGTAAAGCAACAATTATTTGTCCACGTTCAATATTCTTTTTTATTTATTATTATTTCTAAATTGTATTGGTCGGTGCAATAAAGGCGAACGACAGTAATCAGACTGCGGATCTTTGTGCATTTATTAATGAAATTTTAATACATTTTGATTTTTATTTCTTGCAATCGATACGGACAATTTTTATTTTGCACAAAGATCCACGGTCTAATATTAACAACGAGTTTAAATAAACTTATAAATTTGATGAATTGTAAAAGTGTATGCTGGACCAAGTCTTTGTTGCGTAGTTCTTGACTTCGAGGCTTGTTGTATTTTTAGCTCATATTGCTGCCTACTAAATCTTACCTCGTTAGACGTGATTATTTGAACTCTTCGCAGGGTCATTTGTTTGAATTGTCTAAACGTATCACGAGCACAATAACGATAAATGAATGTTCTACAGGCTAGAAAAAATTGGCAGACTGTTACGTAAACAAGTTACTCCGTCGATAAGGCTAACGTTCCGTTCGAAATTATCAACACTCTTGGAAGATATATCGATTCTTATATTCAGATTGTCAGAGTAAAAATTGTTTGTAGCACAAATAGATTGTAAAATAATGTAAATCGCATACAATTTTAGGTTGTAATTTCTGTTTGCGATACAACATTTCTTTCAACAATTTCTTAATGTTCCTCTAAAAATATTACAAAATTTCTCTGAATGTCCATTCTTTGCTTGCCAATATATTAATTTATAATCTTAAAATGAGAATTTCTGCAAACATGTTAAATACAAAAGGTTTTAAATAATCTAGACATTTCGGTTGCATTTCGGTTGGCTACATAAGGGTTATGCTCAGTAAATAAAGTTTCGCTACACTCGTGATTTAAATATGTTAACTTAATTATCTTATGCGGGGCTGATCTACAGATAATTTATTAGTTATGTTCTCAGAAAAAGACGAGGTTTTTGTTCCAATTTGATTTGTACATTATTCATAATTCGAATTTCGATAATTACGGCGTTTAAATCTGTACAGCCGAAGTACGAAGAGTAACGTACCATGCAAGAGTTAGGCTCTTACCTTGAAGCGTTGATCCGAAACTGTCGAAGCTGCGAACTCGTTAGAACCAGTTTCGTCGAGCCGACTGCCAAGTGCCAAGTGCCAAGTGCCAAGTGCCAAGTGCCAAGTGCCAAGTGCCAAGATCTATACCTTGTCCAACGAGACGAGGCAGCAAAGTACCAGCGTGCGTCCTTTACTGTCTACCTGGGAAATGGTACATCAACTGTGTATCATCAACTCTGTCGCACTCGAGCGGTTGTATTTACGTTTACTGTCTCGTCTTGTTGGACAAGGTATAGTCAAGCTACGCTCCACAGGAGCCACAATCTTATACATTATACAGTAAAGTCCCAATCTAAGTGGATTCTTGGTTCTAACCACAATTCCAGACTTTCTCTTTGCCCATTATTGCCTTATTAATAATTAATAAGTTATTATATGCACGCTTCTTCTTTCAGACACACACAACATTAATATTCTTCATAATTACCTAGCTAAAATATAAATTTCTTTCCATCAATAAGTTGTCCTCGTATTATTTAAAATTGATTCGTAGATACATCGAACCGATTGGCATCACGGCATAATCATAAATTAGGAAAGAAGTTCAAACTTTGCACTCAAAACCCGCTCGTAGCTCATAGCTCATATAATATCATTTTTCTACTCTTCAAATGCAAGAGGTAAGTTTGAGTATTTGCTTTTTTGCATCTTAATATCTTGATTAACAAACGAGAAAAAAAGATAATGTTTAGGGTGATTACCCTCATGTTACCCTTAAAAGAGGGGTTATCGACTTAAGATTTTGGGGAATTATCTTTCAACCTAAAAGCATTGTTTTGCGCATGGTTTCAATAAAAAATGTCGTGAAGCCGCTGGACCATGTTACCTTGCTAGACTCTTTCGATCAATGTTTATAATCGTACTTTGCAAGCGAAAGACGGTTATTTTGGTGCCAAGACCATTGCTGGAGCAGAATTCGACCCCTATTTGCTATGACTTTGCTACCAAAACATGTCGACAAATTCCGAGTTTAATGCGGAAACAGATGGTGCTCGGTCAAACAGATTTGAATGCAAAGTTTGCATGCACAATTCCATGCCAATTCCATACCAAATCCATGCCAAAACTATGCCAAATCCTGTCCACGTGAAGTGTGCAGATGGGTAAAAACGTATTGCATAGTCGATGATTGGAGATACAATAGAGAAATGATAGGCGGTCGACGATGAGTGGACGTATAAATACATAGAGCATTTTAATACTTGATCGGCCGTGTGACTGTAGCTTATGCTAACGGCCTGGACAGTGAACGTGTTAAATGAGCTTCGTTTAAGCTGTGGAACCCAGGCGTCCAGTTAGAGAAGGGATAATTGAATGCTGCAATTTAAGGGTTCGGTAGCCTAGCGTTAAGGTAGTCCTTGTGACAAATCAGCGAATGAGAAGAGGGAGCGGGGCCATTGATATTATAAACTTGGTCTAGACTTTGAACTCAGGTATTCTGTAATGAAAAAGGACAAATATTGAGGTTAGGCGGCCACCTAAATGCAGGGGTCTGGCAGGCTAACATCGATGGGGTTCCGAGTCATGTTCTCCAGTAAATCAGCTAGCGAAAAATAACAGTATAATTCTCTGTTTGTAGATTATGTTCGTGTTGGCGACAGACGGATTGTCGAGGCCTCGCAAGATCCCGACATAATATAGATTAGGGGTGGCCAACTTTTTCCATACCATGCGTTCATTTTTTCGCAAACGAGTTCCTTTGCGCCATACAATTCTAGCACTTTTTCTACTTTCTTACGTTCATTGTTGGGGCATAAGGTTTCTATGGATCTACATTAAATATATTTTACACAATTGTTCTCATCCGAAGGAGAATTATATTAACAATCGGCTGGTAGGCTAAACGTTTACCTCTGCTCAGCCGAATACATATATCCTACGCAGTAGATACGTCCCCTTTGTGCTGAATTATCTCGCATAAAGAAAGGTCGTGTCGCGAGCCACCGAGCTTAATAGACTATATTAAAGCATAAATGGCAGATGCATTTGGGTAGCACGTCGTAACAATGCAACAAGCTATCGTTCGTGATATTTCATTTTCACTCGACTTTTCTCTTCTTTATATTTCAATAATTTCTATTTCGCGATACGTACTTTGAATTACATCTTGTAAGGCTGCTTATTGCGGCACAATACAGTGCAAGAACGGATAAAAAGATCTTTGCATTTATGACAAAATGGAGTAGGTTAAATTTAAGAATATCAGGGTTCTGGGGGAGTGCAGGGGTTTCGAATGTACTTTTTCTACTATTTATTCATTTGTTGTTGACGATAATGATGACGCTACTCCTATTCCCTCTTTAACCTTCTTTCTAATCTAAATTGATTTTCTTCTGTGTTTTTATCATTACGAAAAGGAAATATAAGATTTTTAGACAACAGTACAGAAAAAAGTGAATGATCGATTAATATAAGATTTTATATTCCAGTTTACTATATTATGAACTATAAAAAATGCTCGTAATATTGAAAAATAATTTGTCCTTATGTCTTTCGTCGTCTTTGCTCGGAATATCTTTTTTCCAGATGGCCAACTGGCGTACGGGATTCCTACAATTCGAATTAACTGTATCAAAAATCCCAAAAATGTCATAAACTGACCAAAATCAAAAAATTATCGTGTCCTAACTCCTTGAGACTCCTTGCAGAGAATAGGATTTTTTTTTCTCTAATCACATTTCTTAGGTCAAACAATTGCTTTTTTCAATGTAATAATGCTTAAAATGACTTAATATACACCCACGGTAAAGCCAAGAAGCGTAACTTTCTTCCTCACAGCAGAAACGTCGAAAAAATTCGGTTTTTATTGTTTTTGACAATGATGTCCCACAACAAAAAATCTAATAAAAATTGACAAC
>CM052200.1:33850296-33889194 GCA_028455805.1 Lasioglossum figueresi
AAAAACCTCTAAGGGCAGTTTTGACCATCTTATTCGGCTATGCCCTTTGGAGTCTTGATCAAAACTTTCAAGAATTTCGGACTTCGAATAAATATCGAATTGAAATCTTGTAGTGATCGATTTGTTCGGAAACTTGCAAGACAGAGTATCGAATGCTCATCGCTAATGGCAACCCTATCTGGAAGCCCAAACAAACGTAGGACGTCCTATCTTTTTGTCCACGTTCTACATATCTACATTCTCGAGGTGGTTGACTGTGGTCCCGGGGCGTCTCACCTTTCTCAAGAAGAAAGAGAACGACACGAGAACACGGGAAAATAACGAATAAAAGCAACAGCGAAAGAAAAACGTGGAGAAGGCTCGTAAAAATGTTGGTCGAACGACGCGAAGATGGTGACACCGTGGATCGTCTGAAAGGTTTAACGGCGCTTGGTGACGCGCCAGAAAACATTTAAAGGGAGCAAGACGCGCGACGGCGCCCGTTCAGCATCGCGAAACTGGCATCCGTCACGTAGCTCGGATGAATTCGAGAATAGGATCGATTCAACGTTCAATCATTGCAACAAGCGCACCTGGAGAAAAACGATATCGCGTCGGCGCGCGTTTCAGCCTCTCCTGCGCTATGTTACGCCCGTGTTAGTCACGAACGTGTCGTGGAGGGTCCTTGTCCTTAAATGGAACGTTATCGCACCGGACTTATCTTTAGTTTCGCGTCTGCAAACTGCTGTACGAGGTGTGTTAAAAAGATAACGGGAATTTTGGAATTTCCCGGGTTGCATTATTCCGATTCGCGCTATTTTTTCTTGTTGTGTTGGTAAATATGTCTGAAAAGTGTCTGTACATTGGTTGTGTCGTATTCGATGTTTAATCTATTGTCAGCTTTCGAGAAGCTTACATGTGGTTTTGTACGATCAGCGGTTGTTCGTAGCGAAACAATTCATGGCTTTTGCACCGCGATAACGCACCTGCTCGCACTTCGTTGCTTGTTCGTGATTTATTGGCCAGTCTCCATATTCACCAGATATGGCTCCGTACGGCTTCTTCTTGTTCCAAAAAATATAGAGAACTTTGAAGGGTTGTCGGTTTTCAAGCATAGATGGGATTAAAAGCGCATCGCTGAACCAGCTGAAAGCTATCTCAAAAGATAGAGTTCCAGAAGTGTTTCGGGGATTGGAAGAAGCGAAATTGTGAATTGGAAGAAATGTATGTGAAAGAGTTTCGAAGATTTCGTCATCTTCATTTTTTTCAATAAAAACATAGATTTTTCTATGCACTGTTCTATGCGCTTCGTAATTTTTCATAAAAAGAAGTATTGACCGATATGTGTATGTCGAATTATTAATAATTTAAGTGATATTTCAACTTAATACACGCGTATTAAGTCGTTGCGTTCGAAAAACCTCGAAATATATGCGGAAACTCGTTTTCGGAAAGTTTAAACGGTTGCGCCCCTTTTAGACACGCAGGTTCGAGACTTCATTGCGAATATTATCGAAGAGGTTGATGAATCTTGCCGGCTGCTATCTATCTTCGCTTTGCTCGCTTCTCGAGTGCATCGAAGCCGAGAGTGTGAAACGTTGATCGCGAGTGAAATAAACAGAACGGTTTGAGCAGTTCCAAGAAATGGTAGGAATAACATCTTTGGTATCGAGCATGGGTTCTTGCCCAAAACGATGTAGAAATAGCGTAATATCGTGAAATATCTCGTCTGA
The DNA here is from genome assembly GCA_028455805.1 of Lasioglossum figueresi. Classification (NCBI taxonomy): domain Eukaryota; kingdom Metazoa; phylum Arthropoda; class Insecta; order Hymenoptera; family Halictidae; genus Lasioglossum; species Lasioglossum figueresi. The sequence continues at coordinate 33,852,009 of CM052200.1, forward strand.
AAATTTTCTCCAGTTTTCAGTGTGGGTCCGTAAATGAGAAGAAGAGTACCGTTCAATGGTTAGCATCGTTGTATATATTTTGATACAACGATACGTTATAGATTTTGACATTTCGTACAACTTTTTCCTTTTCATTCAATTGTCAACCCTTATTGTTAAGAAGGCACAGGCTAGCGCAGGTATAAGGTAGTAAGAGCATGCGGTACCTGACATTTCGATTTCATTATTTGTTCGATAAGGTTCTCGCTAAGGTTCGGTAAGGTTTAAGTTTATTACCCTTAAAATGAATGGGACGATTTGTTCATGATCTGAGGTCACGCAAGGCCAGACTCTCGTTTTTTGTCACTTCCAATCGGACCAGAGTTCGGTCTTCGTTAAAAGGTATCAACTATGATACGAAAGGTTATCTAGGACGCTTCCCGACAGAGACGATCTCGAAGAGATTCCTGTAAGAAAGTCGAACGGTATCTGTTCTTCACCCGTAACAAACCGATCGATCCCTTTTATTATTCTACAAATTAAAGTAGTAACCCAAGGTCATCGAAATGTCAATACTTCGCGAGATCCAGAAATATAATTTTGAAACAGCCTGTAATCCAAAGTAAAGGAAGCGTAAACTCGCCTTTGCTCTCATCTGTCAACCCTCGATTACACGATCGGGCAACTTCATCGATCGTTCGTCTTCTGTCCGCGATCTCTCGGTGATTTGGTTAAGTTCAGGCGAGAATTCGGGGGTGTACGGGTTAGGGAAGACGCGAAGTGTCACAGCCGAGTAACGTGATTGCGCAAAATTCGGGTTCCCATTTTCAGCACGTAAATGTTAAGGTTAAAGGTAAAGATACCTGCACCGGATCGATTTAATCGCGATTGGCGTTTCCTCGACCGAAACGGCTCATCCTCGGAAAGTCATTAATCGCATCCCCGCGTTAAGAATCGAAATTCAGTTGGTAGAGAACGATTCTGGGCGTTCCATTGGAATTCTTTCATCAGAGATGACTTAACGGGAGCTCGAGCGCCGGCAATAATACCAGGTGGTATTTAGCATCACCCGCGGTATTAATTATGCAAAGTAAGACTTCGAGTCCAAAGTTAACCTCCGCAAGGTAACGCGGGGTCTCAAAGAGCCCAGCTTCAGATTTTCGAAAAGAATTTTTATACGAATAAAATTAAATCTGTTTGTTTACTTTTTATCCTGTGTTATTCTTTATTCTAAATTTATTAGAAACGAGGCTATCTATGAAATTCATTTGTCAGCGTCTAAAAGACACCACCTTGCTTATGTGTTATTAGACCTTACCTTGCGAGGGTTAAACGAGTCATCGTGCTTTTAAACGTGTCCGAATATTACTGTGATTCTCTGTAGATGGATACAGGAAGGAGTTTATGCAAGTGATACATTCACGTGGTCGTAAACATGATTTTGTTTCGAAATTTATTGTAAGATACAGTGGGTTTTACATTATTATAACTTTCCTTGTGGGCAGATGGTAGTATCAGTGTCGCCAGACGAGGAGAGGGCACGCAGCGAGGGGAAAGAGTTGCCCTCTCTCTCTCTCTCTCTCTCTCTCTCTCTCTCTCTCTCTCTCTATCTATCTATCTATCTATCTATCGGTACCGGACACATGCACGACAGAGAAGAAACACGTCACGTGATCCAGCTGCCACGGAAGCGTGAGGAATAGCGCCGTAGGAGGGGGAGGTGGAACGGGAACACAAGTCATGATCCGGCGACACTGCGTGCTAACAGAATATACGCCCCATTGAAAAATCGATTTGTTTATCTTAGCAAAAGTTTTTAGTCCCTTAAAATACGGATATAAATACGATATATTTTTGTGTTTCAGGTACAAATGCAAGATCACCTGGCAAAACCTCCCAGGTGGGGGCGATCGGTTCCAGGGACAGAGGGGCTAGGACAATGAAAGACTACGAGGACCAGTTAGAAGCCCTCAAAAAGGAAAACTTTAACCTGAAGTTACGGATTTATTTCCTCGAGGAAAAAATGGGCATCACATCAGTGGATGAAAATGCAATAAAGAAGAATATTGAATTGAAGGTTCTTACTTTTAAAACCTTGCCACTCGCCAAATTATAAAAATATTAGCTTTTTCGGAAGTTTAAGCTCCCTCTTGCGAAACTAAAATCTTGGTCTTACCAGCGCTTAGCGCTAGGCTTTTTCCCTCAATGTATCTTACGAATCTCTTTATCATTTCTTTCAACCCCGCCTCTCCTGTAACTAGTAGTGTTATGTCATCTGCGTAATTCAGGGAGTTCCAACTTGTAGCTCGCAAGTCTGGCCAACGCCACAGGGGCCGCGAAGCCACGGTATTTATCATTAATTCTTTTATGGGACTTTCGCTAACTTATTTGTGCCATTTTTCTGATTGAAATGACACTAAACACGATATAATTTAAATTGTATTTAGTGGTTCAATTGACGGTACGGAGTAGCTAAGTTATGCTTCGCATGTACAATAAATATGGACCAAATTGTATCTTGTTTGGTGCCATTTTATTCGGAGAAATGCTAGAAATAATTTGGCGGAAGTCCCAGAAAAAAATAATGAAAAATAAAGAAGTTTTGTAATTCGATTGGTAGTGGTCCACACCGATACGCTTCGGCCGCGCGATTCGTGTTTACATGCTTTCCTTTTCTACGTTCGGCTTCCTTTGTACTTTCGGCGCGGTCGGTGCGATAGACGCAATTATAAAAATATAGTGTCCCTACACTATATTTCTCTCTGCACGGACCGGCGATGGGAAAATTATCGCGACTTTACTGTACTAGTTGGAAGAGGTTCGAATAGCGGGGCACCTTGCAGTTGTCGGAGGTGAATCAGTTGGAACTCCTTGGCGAAAATCATAGTCCAGACCCAAAAGAGAGTTAAAATGGTAAATTTCTTAATTTTAAAGTGACAAGAACTGTCTGTCTGCTGTTAGGTCGAAAACGAATCACTGAGGAAAGAATTGGTGGAGAAGCAGGAACTTCTTAGCCAAGCAGCCAAAGCAATCCAATTAATTGAAGAGCAGAAAGAACTATGCTCGCGTAACGAGATTCAGTATCAGCAAACGCTGGAGGCAGAACGACAGAAGATCCGAAAATTAGAGAAAGGTCTGTGGGATAATCACTTCGAGACACTTGTACAGGGTGTTTCAAAAATGTTGTAATTCCTTGAAAATGTACATCGACATGTTTTGTCGTTTTCTGTTTGCAATAGAATTAACGGAATACCAGGAAAAGGCAGATGCGTCCATATATTACAAGCAAGCATTCGGGATCACGTCGGAAAAGGCAGTGGACACCGAGGAGAAGTTGCGACAAATGGAAGAACTTGTCGCGTCCCTGGAGGCCGAGGTAAGATACACATTAATTACAAAACGAACTTTGATAGACGATTTTAGACCTCAACAGATTGTTTATTATTTTTTCTTTTCTCACAGTAGAGACATACATACGTTACAAAACCTGTGCGTGGTTCCCTTTATTCTTGTATAATGTAATCGGCAGATTGCGGATTTTACGCATTAATGACGTAAATCAAGGTGGTAATATCTGGCGACCCACCCTGTGGTTACTAATATTTTCTAAAACTAGTCAACAATTCCTAACCAGGATGGAAGTTGATATGCAAATTCTACTTATTTTCCTCTTTACATGTATCGATACGTTGCTATCACTGTTTACTTCCTTTGGTCACCGCGAAAAAACCCCACGGTTGATAAGAAGGTGGCTATCGTGACTCAGAAAAAAAGAACAAATAATCAGTTTGTCTTCAGTCGTAGACGAGTCCGCTTTGCTATCATGTTTCGCTGTTAAAATATTTGAAGTTGTTCTTTTCCTTGTCTTATGATCAGCAAAGAATAATATAACGCTATTCAATTGTTATCACAGTTATGAAAGTGGTGTAAAGTAAGAAGTCTGACCAAATTGAATGTACAAAATTCGATCCACTTCCAAATGCAAAATATTGAACAATTCGAAACGAAAAGCATACGGTGTGGATAAATTAATTGGTTTTACCCCGTACAATATACAGGTGGAACAGGTGACATCAAGCTTGAACGAAGAACGTGGCTGGACGCAAGAGCTGGAGACAGAGAGGGATGAGCTCAGAGAACGTTTGGAGGCTGAGGCGCGTATGAAAGAAGACTTGACAGCGGTAAGGCTGCAAGAGTCGGAGAGTCTGCGAGAGAAGGTGAAAGAACTGGAGGAGGAGCTTCTGAAAAAGGACGTCGACCTGCAACAGTGTAGAAACGATCAGACTGACACGAAAAGATTAAACAAGGAGCTGAACGCGCAGCTGGAGAACAAGGGTCAAACGTTCGACGAGCTGAGCGCGGTTTCAGAGAAACGCAAAAAACAAATCGAGCAGTTGAGGACGTCGATAAAAACCAGAGACGACGCTTTGACGGACCTTAACAACAAACATCGCTCCTTGCTCTTTCAGGTGATATTTCATTTCTTTTTGTTTAATCACATTAACCCCTTGCTACAAAGGATGTCGAACGTAGAAATGTCGGCGCTGTCCTTCCTTGCGCTCGAAACTTTCATCGTCGATTGAACCACTAAATACAGTTGAAATTATATCGTGTTTAGTGTGATTTTAATCAGAACAATGTCATAAATAATGCATGAAATATCGGAAAATATGACCTAGAGAATAGAAACTTCTCCGTCACAATAATTACTCCACCGAACCAAACATTTTCTGCCTGAAACATTTTCTTGTATTACTAAAAACAACGAAGATATTTTCGGTGTAAGTCTTAGGTGCCTCATCGTATACTGTATACTGTACGATGATTCGATACGTTCAATTGGGTGTCTCGTGACTTTTAACCATAGTCCAATCGATTTTGATTACAGTTCGAGAATGGTTATGTCAAACGATCGATACCCAGCAGTTCGTCGGGAATAAAATTAATTGACGAACCATTGCAATCGAAGCTAGGACAGAAATTGACCAACGCTGATGGTTTGACGATAAGAGAGACCGTTTGTCTCGATTGGGAACCGAACAGGGAAAGGTCGTCGGGGTCAAAGTCGCCGACAGACACTCTCAATGGCGAGATAAAATCCGACAGAGATCTAGTAAAGGTTTGTACCACTTAATAATTATCATTAGTCTGCGGATTATATGCATTTATCATGATACGACTTTGATAAAACTTTGTAGACTTGTGAAACAGCAAAACAATAGTCACATATATTTTTAGGCGCGACAATGCAATTTTTAAATATTGCGGAAGTAATAGAATAAACAAATCAAACATTGCAGAAACTAAATCAAGCATAAAAAATTGGGCATTCTATTTCAAAAAAGAAAATTGACTTCTATATCTCTACGCATCCACCTTTCAAGACATCATTATTGCCATATTATGTATGTATTTCTTTAAATCTTACTATTATATTTTCATTCGTGACATTTTTCTGTACCGTTTAAAACAACATAGATATTCCACGTACACAGAGTTTGTGTACTCCATACACTCTCGGCAATAGCGATAGTCGTTACAAAAATGTTTAAGGAATAATACTTTTTATAGAAATAATTAAATTATATAGAAGACTGCATATTTTTATGCAAAATGTAAATTGTTTATATACATTTCGAAATACAGAGGCTGAACAATTTCAATAGGGTAGAATTACAGTAGTATGTATTTTGAAATGCCTTAAACATCTTCACTGGCTTGTATTTGATCTACTCATTCCTATCGCAAGTGCATCAAATCCGCAGTCTACTTATAATTAAGTATCCTAATGCCAGTATGTGGATTTCAATACATACTGGAATAAATAGGGTATACAGAAACCATAGGGTATACAGAAATTGTTCGATTCATCTATAATTCGTCACTGATCACACTTACAATTTTTTTTAGATATTTGACTTCATTTATCCTATTGATTTTGCTACGAAGCAGAAACTAAATCAAGCATAAAAAATTGGGCATACTATGCATAGTTCGTTTCAGGATAGTCCACCATATATATATGTTCTTGGGTATTAATGCGATACGTTTGTTCTGTATGTTTGCTGCAGGAGCTAGAAGAGAAGGATATCGAGATAAAGCGTCGTCAAGAGAAGAACAAGCAACTTGTGCTGAAGCTGTGTAACGTTCAAAAGCACGCGGAGACCTCGGAATATAAGCTGAAAAAGTTGGAGACTGACCACGACAAGGCGTTAAAAACTATCCAAGGCTTCATGGAGAGACAACAACAGTTAGAAAACAGCAAGCTAATGAAAGAGCAAAAGATCATGGAATTGGAAATTGAATTGCACCGGCTACGGGAAGGCGAGAACTCGAACATGCGAAGGGACAGAAGAGACGATCACAATCCCAGCAATCAGGTCGACATCATTATTTTTCATCTCTGCTCCATTGTCTCTGCGTTTCTGAATCTACCTTCTGTAACTAGAATTTGTTCCATTGCTTCGAAATTGGCTCCATCGCGCTATGTATACTCTCATTTTCATTAACTTGCTAATCAACGGACAGCGGATCTTTATGCAAAATAAAAATTTTCTACCCGAATTGCAACATACCGAAACGAAATAGAAATTTATTTTCTGTCTAAACATGTTCAATAGGTTAACCCTTGCAAGGTAAGGTCTATAACACATAAATAGTATGGTGGGTTCTCTTACACCCCGACAAATGAATTTCATAAATAGCCTCGTTTTTAATAAATTTGGGATACAGAATAACACAGGACAAAAAGTAAACAAACAGATTTAATTTTATTCGTATGAAAATTCTTTTGAAAAATCTGGAGCTGGAGTCTCCGAGACCCTACATTACCCTGCGAAGGTTAAAAATAATGTAACAGTATTTTTAAATTCATCTAATGTTCTTTCCGCTTTAAATTACACCTACACATTTTTCTCATAAATGCATAAAATCCGCTGTCTTTGAATCAAAAATAAAATTTGGCCATAGTTATAACGGTATGAAAACAAATTTTACGAATCGGTATGCGAACTCAGAATCGCAAAGACAGGATCCTTGCCTCTTTGCAATGCGTTCTACATAGAATGATAGCCAAGTCACGGAGCTGCTTAGTTTTATTACCAAGCGTTTCTCTTTCTTTCAGAGACACTGAACTCACCTAACTACTCATCTACTTGTACTTCTGCTTTTCTGCTTTTCTGCTTTACTGACATCACTCTCACTGCATGACACCTATCGCTTTAGGGTACCGTTCGCTATTCTTTTTCATGATAAAACATTTTTGAACACATTGAAACATTTTTGAATTTTTGACAATCTTAAAATAACATTTTTTTTTTCATTTTTGATAATCTTATGCGACAAACATTATGCGATTCCTTTTTGCTGTTATTTTTTCATTGTTTTCTGTTATGAAGTAACAGATTTTTGTGTATATATATTTCTGCACGGGTTTCTTGTGTTGGTGCATGTACATATATAAAACGCAGTTTGTATATACAATGCAGTTACTGCTTATGTATTGCGAAGAGGGAGATGGCAACTTAAGATATTATACATATTTACATTAATTCATTTATACAGGGTGTTCATTTGAAAACTTTCCAGCCGAATATCTCGAAAAGTGTGAAAGATATTAAAAAAGTGTAAAGCACGTGTCCAAGGATTTCGAGGGGGAAAGAGGGAGGCAGTATTAGTTTTTTAATTGGATGGCGTCTTCAAGGTCATTTGAAGGTCAACTTTGTTTTTTCAAATGGAATCCTATATTTTTTATTATGGTATCTTATTGTACGTAAACGGACCAGCAATTTTCGTAGGGTACTTTTTTTTATCTGCGCACTAGTTTCGGAGATATTTAAAGAGAGGTAGAGCGAGTCATACTTGTACTGCGAGAAAGTTTGTAATTTTTTTATAACAATAACAAATTTTCAAAATGATCTCCGTTGTTTTCTAAACAATAATACAGACGATTCTTAAATTCTGAACGAACATTTTTGAAGGTATATGTTGGAATAGCTCTACATTCCTAGCATCCTAGCATTCCTGCATCCTACGAAAATTGCTGGTCCGTTTACGTACAATAAGATCTCATAATAAAAAATATAGGTTTCCATTCGAAAAAACAAAGTTGACCTTCAAATGACCTTTTCTGTATACTGTTTCCTAGAACCAAATGAAATATTAATAAATTTTTATACGATCTTTTACAACTCACAACATTAATTCACGATAATATATTCGTTCTCTGAACTGTCCGACCGCAACACACTTCTACATCTTCCAGTACACACCTAAATGAACGTTCTGTCACAATTGAAGATCGACGAGGAAATCAGTAACATGTTGTTAAAGTTTACAATGAATAAATGAATGATTCATTTTGCGTCTGTGAATTGTCTGATTGTCTGATATCGCTCGAGTCTTGGTACTTAATGATTAATTCTTCAAATCGTGAAATTAAAAGATTGCATTCTGTTTCATGTGTACATACATACAGGGTGAGTCGCCTAACGTTGCCACCTCAAATATCTTTGTTGTTTTTAAAAATACGTCAAATGTCTGAAGAACAAAGTTGAATGGTTCAGTGGGGCTCGCATGAAACCAAAAATATTTTTGTTTTTGTGATTTTTTTTTGGAGATATCAAGGTCACCTTGATCTTTTTTAAATGGAACCACCCTTTTTTAAACACCTACCATGATAGTCCCTTTCATTAAGAATTCAGTGACTATAATTACTCAAGGTCGTTCAAGGTCGCGGACAGAAAAAACATATAAAACTAAAATCTTTATATCGGTATATATGTATAGAAGTATTACAAATGGTCTTGGACAACTATGGACTCGGATGAGTCTGCCTCGTGGACAAACTATACGTATATTAGGGTGGAACGAAATAAAACAAAATCGCACAATTATTATCTAATATTGAAATAAAGTTGTCTTTTATCAGTTCAGATGAAGTTTGCACAAGTTGGGATGTGTCAGATAAATTTTTAAGGGGCCGGAAGAGCTTTGAAATTTTAATTCTAATAGAATTCTAATTGTACGTAATCCACTGTGGGGGTCACGTGATCATACATAATTGAACGAAATCGTGAAACACAAAGTGTTTAATGCGGGTACCATTCGATTACTATCTCCTCGGCGGTTAATTAGACGAATACCATTTCCTGAACGCTTAATCCTGCGAAATTGACTTTCATTATCCGAATGAAGGAAGCGCAGCATTATTCCTTAAACAAAAGCACCCTGACTGGCCAATAGTCTTCGGCCTCGAGAAGACTATGGATCGGGACTGTCGACGACCGCCAGCGTCATTGAAACCAGCCCACACGAAAATTCCGTTTTAAACGAGCGCGAATTGTCGAACACACTTAATAAAATCGAATAAAGAGTTGGGCTCGACTCGTTAGGGTTCGAGCTGTCGAGCGATTTTCGTGGAAGACCGAGAGCACCGGCGGCATCGTATATCCCAGAGATACCAAACCGAAGACATGCCTTTCGTCTAATAATAGAGACAGTCTGCTCGCGAAGTCTACGCGATCCGTTCTCGGCAGTCTTCGCACGAAAATCCACCTCGACCGGATCAACCACCGTGGTCTCCGCCACGACGAACGACAATAACAATAGAAAAAAGAAAAGGAAAGAAACGGAAATACGACTAAACTTCGATCGACACATCCCGACTCTCGAGCAAGCATCGAGAAGTTCTTTGAATTTTTATTTTTCGACTTGAAAACGACACCCGACTTCCTTCGGTATTATTTGAAAGAAAGCTGTTACGCTTTTCGAAAGTAATTTTTCTAACGAAGAAAACGACCTCCGACGAGATTTCCACGCGGAACACGTGCGACTATTTTACGAGACATAGCTGACAGAGCGACGATTCTTCGTGATCTCACAACCGTTCGATCGAACCAGAAGAATTCAGAGATTAACTCTCGAAGAGACACGTCGCTGTTGTGCTTACACGGGTATTCGCCAGTGCTAACTGTACTGTAGCATTCGAGTCGAGTACACCGGGTTCAAGTTCAATTTTCATTCGTTGTATCGAACGGATACCGAATAATCGATAACAATGTTCTCCTGTCTATGTGCTTCGGTGAGAATGGAGGTAGGTGTTAATATTTCAAGTGTTTCGTCGTCCAAGGTTCCGAATGTGTTTCCCTCTGTGTTTCGTAATTTCCGGTGGGATTCAAGCGATAGGAGAGTTTTTCTCGATACCAATCGATAAAGCAGTTACCACCCCCGGCAGACAATATTCCGTAAAAATTGTGAATGTGATTGTTGAAAGAATTATTTGGGCAAATATTAAACCTTATAGGTTTTGCAGTCCAAATTCGACATTTTGCAAGCCAATATCATTCGTTTGCAAATCAATTTCACCCTTCTGCAAAGCAAATTCAACCTTTTGCAAATCAGTTTCACCCATTAAGAATATTTAAAATTATTTATTTATTTATTTAGATTAAACTATATATCTATTTAGACACACGTGAACGGTATCATCGATGCTCAATACCCTTCTAAATATACATGTATGTAGTCTTGCTCTGTAATTCTGCGATCACTGTGATAAATCACGATTAGTGATTTTGCACGCCATCGCTAGTTAAGGCTAGATGAAGTAAAGTTACAAACTCGATCTATGTTTTTCCTTTTAGGGACCAGATATCGTTACCCTTGTATCGCCGCGCAGTTGGTCAAGAAAACCGAAATTCTAATTCCCCTCCACTTCCCTCCTTCCCGTTAACCCTATACATACATACCTGCATACCTACATATCACGCATACACGTATCACATTTCTATATGTCTAAATTCCCAGTCGTTTAATTCGCACGCGTTATAAATTTGTATATACCTATACGTATACCACATACTTTGTAATCACAACTTTTTCTACGAATAAATCGTTCTGCCGATTTATTGCCGAGTTTTATTGACGAGAACAATACTTTATATGTGCAGCAACGATTCGACGAAATGGAAGCGAAAATAAACGACCTACGAGACCAAATAGAGACCATCAAGGCTGAGAAGAGTCGTTTGGAGACGCAGATACAAGTTGAATCACAGGTAATGCTACTTATATCTCTCGTGGGCTCGATTTCCAGTCGAGAATTTGGAAGATACATTATTTTACAGTAAAGTCGCGATATTTTTCCAACGGTTCTGTTCCGCACGGAGACTTATCGTGTAGACAAATTATTTTTCATGACTGCGTCTACCGCGCCGGCCGCGCCGAGAGTACAAACGAAGCCGAACGTAGAAAAGGACAACATGTAAATATGGATCGCGCGACCGAAGCATATCGGTGCGAACCACTGCTAATCCAATTAAGAAACTTCTTTATTTTTCATTATTTTTTAATGGGACTTTCACTAACTTGTTTCTGGAATTTTTCTGATTAAAATGACACCAAGCAAGATACAATTTGGCCCATATTTACTGTACATGTAAAGCTTAACTTAGTTACTCCATAATAATAATAAAATAAATAATAATAAAAAATGCCACAAATAAGTTAGTAAAAGTCGGAAGAAACTAAACGGGGAAGGTGCCGCGTAAGACTAGCAAACAACAAGTTGGAACTCCCTGAATCACGCAGATGATATAATACTACTAGTTACAGGAGAGGCGGGGTTTAAAGAAATGATAAAGAGATTCATAAGATACTTCAAGGGAAAAAACCTAGCGCTAAGCGCTGGTAAGATCAAGATTTTAGTTTTGCAAGAGGGAGTTTAAACTTCCGAAAAAGTTAATATTTTTATAATTTGGCGAGTGGCAAGGTTTTAAAAGTAAGAACTTTCAATTCAATATTCTTCTTCATTGCATTTTCATCCACTGATGTGATGCCCATTTTTTTCGAAATGCGGATGTTTATGCATTTTCCAAATTTTGTCGACAAATTTTAAGAAAGTGGGATGATGTTTGTACGAATATAATTCGTAGATCCAAAACAAATGGAAATTCTACAAAATTGTATCGAATTTTACAGTCTAGCCTTTTTTGAACATTTTTGTAAGGCATAAATGCAAAAAGATCCGCAGTCCAATCATCAGTAGATATAAACAAATGGAAGTGTCTACTAAAAAGCTCGTTCTAAATGTTTATCTTTCTTGACAGGAGCTGCTAGGCCGTGTGCAAGACAGGGAACAGAAGATCGAGATCCTAGAGATCGAGAAACTAGCGATAAAGGAGCAGCTGGAGGACAAGGTTAACGAGTTCCTGAAGCTGAGAGAAATCACGAAAAACGAAACCGAGAGCCTACACGAGAGAGAAGACCTCTTACGCAAGCTACAACTCCAAGACGGTGAAATCGAGGAGAAGAACCGAAAAATCGAGCAACTGACGAAAGAATTGCAGGTGAAGACGCAGAACCTACAGCAGCTGGTGAACACGGAGCTGTGGAGCAAGAATAAAGAGATTGCAAAGCTCCACAACCATATGACCGCGAACAGTAGTCACGAGAGAATCCGAAACAAATCGGACATCATGCATGAAAGCGCTGGCACGCAGCTAACTGCGTTGATCAAAGAACTGAACGACATTGGTATAAAGGTTACGTTTACCAATGAGGTGATCCAATTGAATTACGTCGACGGGAACGAGCCCATAGACGTAAAAACTATGACGGACTATGTACAGAAGCTGTTGATCCAGAAAAATGAGCTGGAGAAAGAAGTCGACTACTTGAAGTGGTTGAAGCTGGTATCCAGACCGGACTTCGCTACGGAGATGGACGGATACGGGGATAATCAGACGGAGAAAGACAGAAAATACTGCGAACTATTGCGTACACACTTGAAGGAGATGGTGAAGTTCATGAAGGAGATGTTGAAGAACGGCGATTATACCGACACCATCGGCAACGAGCACAAGAAGATAGTTCTCGATGTTCTGACCAATTCAAGAATACTGTCCGAGGATTTCCTGAACGCCCTCGAAGGGATTTCGACGTATGATATACCGATCAGTGTCGAAGCAACAAATGTAAGATCGATCGACGGTAGAGTGAAGAAAAGTCGATCCGAGAATCTGCTTAGCGCTACGAAGAATCAAACATCTACACAGTCAGACTCGGAAGCGTTCTCCGAACCAGACAGGACGGTCTCTATGGCTAGGATTGGACTCCAGGAAATGCAACAGAAATCCGTGAACCGACCCAGGTTCTCGAAATACACGAAAACGTTCACCGATTCCGAGGACTCTCTTGAATACGTGCCTTATCACAAGACTTATCAAAATGATTTGAACGACACCGAGGCTAACCATCAGATACAAGAACTGAAAGAGACGAATGCCTACCTGTACTCGGAACTCAGCGCTCTTAGAAACGAATTGACCGCCAAGACCTCGTTTGATTGTGTAAGTAGATCGTGAACAGCATTTACGAAGAGGTAAACATTCTAAACAGAAATTGACGGTTCAACGTACCTGTAAATTACATTTGATGAACTTCGCGCTTCACACCTCTTATGCTACAGTCTAAGAGGATGAAAATTTAACTATTTACTTTTTTCAATACACTCTCTTCTCTCTCTCTCTGTAAATCGCGATTGATCCCTTTATGCCTGTGTTGCGATCCACACTCTAATAATACGTGTCCGTCAGTTAACGAATGCTAAGATATTAACTTGATTAAATTTTATACTTAACAGGCGTTCGATGAAAAAATATCCCCCTTAATCGTCAAGTTAGAAAAATCGCAGAATTTCTGCGAAAAATTGCAAACGTCTTTGGACAGGAGAGTACACGAAGTTCACACTCTCAAGAAGGAGGGCAAACTGAACAATGCGCGCAGAGCACAGCTGGAAAATAAACTGGTCGATCTGGAAAGCATGTCCGCAGAAATGAATAAGCAGAAAGCTGAATTGTTGCATTACAAAGAGAACGCGGAAAGAAAAGCCGCGGATGTGCTTATTACGCTTAACAGAGAGAACGACATGGTAACGAATCATTCTTTTTACGTTAACATTATAAATACGCATACTATTTTTAATTTCCTAATACTTTTAAATTACACTACATATAAACTGTGAATTTCATGAATTTATAAATATATGTTAGCCTTTATAAATTTATTGAACGAAACATAACATTTTATTCAAGCTTTTATATTATTTTTGTCATTTAAAATTGACTAATGCAAAAAACCAATTATTATTCGCGTTGTTGTATTATTAATAAAAACAGAAGAAACGACGATATCGGTACACTGCGGAGTTTTTTTTCAAAATAAAAATTGTTTGTATTAATTGCGAAATACAGGAGAGTTGCACAAACATTTATTTCTCTTCTTAATAACTTCATAGAGTTGAAAACAGTGCGACAGCATCTTTAAATTCTTTAAATGTTTATACTGTTTTGTATTTGTTGTACTCGTTCTTGTCATAAATGCACAAAATCTGCAGTCTAGTTATTAGTTTAAGAAATTGTATAACTCCAATTGGTCGAATTTCGGATTAATCTGTTCCGCTATACATTTTTACTCCGAAATCATGGAATATACAAATAATTTCAGCTGAGGACACGAATTAAGAAACTGGAAGATGAAAATGAATCTGCTAAGGCAAACATGACGACCTTAACGAAGGAGTTGGACCATTTGACTCTTTCGCACAGCCAAATTCTTGTGGAGAATACCAAATTAACCAATGACAAAATACGGCTGGAACAAGAAGTTCGAAAAACGGAAAGTAGATGTGACTTGACTGTCCGCAATATTCATGACAAATTTCACAAAGAGGTAAGATTTTCTATGTTGACATTACCACGTTGCTTACTGATTCTAAAAATTCAATTAATACAATTCTTTTATTACATGCCATGTCCTTGTATTAGATACATCAGATACTTCATATTTTCATGCATGTTTGAAATAAATTGTATTTAAATAGATTGTATCACTTATTTTGTGCTTCGTTCACCTGATTGTAATGATTCTTACTTCAGTTAACAAAGTTCAGATTAAAATTGGCGTTCAAATTATAAAATAGTTTCTCTAATTGTATTACTATCCAAGAACATTATTTTGAACATAACTTGGAAAGGAAGCATTCATTGCAATTTCGTTAGTCTTAAGATATGTATTGTAAATATATTTTCATGACATCCATTTTCAGATCTCTGATCTCAATCAAATCATCGAAACGCATCAAACACGAATGCACGAATTGGAAGTAGCTAACAAAGAATTAAGAAGGCACGTTGCAGTTTGCGATGCTAGCGATTCAGCGCCAAGTTCCAGCGGCGTATCTTCGATACCTGCGGATGGTATACTGAAGCAAACTTGTGAGGACATCATGCAAGAGTATCAAGCGTACAATGTCAGTGTCAAACATTTATTGACAAGACAAACCATTTACAAAGAAATACCTGAAGTCGTTTTTATTATTATTTTACGCAATTATAGTATCATATTCGGAACATTTTCAGTCACTGATCTATATAGTTGATTTTTATAATAGAACAATTATTTTCTAACTAATTGGACTAACAAGTGAAAAATCTTAGGAAAAGTGTTAATTTTAAAGTTGCAAAATACTATAAACTTACACTCTATTCTAATATAGCGATAGTGACAGTCTATAAATGCTGTTCAAATGTACCACCTAAAATGAAATTGATGCTTTTCAGAATTCACAGTACTGGTTTTCCATGAATTATCCAACGGTCAGTGGACGAAGCAAATCCAGTTGTTCGCCAGATTTAGGGATTGAAAGTGATGCGGCGGTGTCAACAATGAGGCCGTTGAAAGATACTCTGAAGATTACAGAATCGATGACAAATCTTTTGAGCGACGAAGACAGCAACAATGGTAACGGACCAATACGAAAAGCAGGCAGCGAAAGCCCGTTACCAATAGAAGGTAATTTCATTACTATTTAATATAAAAAACCATGTCCTAACACATTACTTATTGGAGACGTAACAATACGTTTCTTGTTATTCGAATATTATTAAACGGGCATGTGGTCAAATACAGTAAAGTCGCGATTTCTATCCTTGAGGGTCTCCACGATCGTTCTCTCCCTTGCCTATCCATTCCAATGGGGAGCAAAGCCGCAGGGGCCACGAAGCTCGAGCTGTCTCGGTCGCCGAGCGGTATAAACATGCCGCGTAAACTGATCTCGGGTCGGGTATATATCGGAACTAATTAAAAATTTTTTTACAGTTTCCATCAAGTACTATCTTGAAGTCCATTAGTTTAATTATAAGAAAAATAGCAGCCATTAGTATTAATTTCTGGTTTCTCGGCTCGGTTTCCTTTTATCAGCGCTGATATTAACGACTCGATAAAAGTGACATTTTATTTCGCAGGTTTAGACGAAGTAGACGCGTTGAAGCAAGAAAATGAAACACTGAAGAGAAGATTGATGAAAACAAGAAGAGCACTGGAGGACACTTTCCAGCATCTGTCTGCGTCGAATAAAAACAAGAAGAACGTCGAAAAAGCAATAACGAAGCAATTGCAGATTACCAAAAGTATTTTAAAGAAGACAAGGACGTTCGAGGAGCCCTTGGATAATTAACAGAGATAGGCGGATTAAAACGAGCCGACAAGATACTCTTTTTTGAGAAAGGAGAACGTAAAGCCGCTCGTTAAATATCGTGGAAACAACACCATCGTTTATTTTTTATAATCGCGCCTTTATCGAATCTCTGCCATTCGCGCGTCGTTCAAGTTTGTAATATTTCGAACGGTTCTTGTTAAAATTTACAAAAAAAAGTATTTTCTTACATGCACGAGATGTCAAAACTAAACAAGTACACGTAAATATGACACGACGATAAATAAACAAATTATTACTTTGTGAAATAAGAATGGAACTGTACATTGCGAATTTTGTATATAATCGTGTAAACGTACTCGAACCCTTTGTAGATTGTTTCTCCCGAATCCGGTTTTGACGCGACCTTGTGGTCGAAACGAAATCTGTGCGTTTGTCGTGTTTCGTTTTCTCGACAACAGAAATTCGCCCGCGTGTACATAAAAAACACCGATGTATCATTACACAGCATCTGTACATAGTCTTCACCAATAAAGTGCCATTAACATTTGAATGAAATAGTTGACGTTGAATTTCTTTTTAATTTGGGCTGTTAATAAGAATCTTTCCAAGTCGAAATATTTAGATAAAATTGAGATGTTTCGCCCTTGTTTTGGGGGAAAAGATGTGGTCGAAGAAAGGGCAAAAACACTGTAAATAGCAATCCTTACACGAAATTTTTTATACTAACTCTTAAACTTAGTTTTACAAATTTTTTCTATCTGCTTTTACTTAAAATCATATCGTTTAGAAACATATAAATTAGAATAATTTCATTTAATAATATAACGTGTGATGTTATTAGTTCTTTAAAGATTTCGAAGTGTTGGGTAAGTGTGCATGTAACCGTTGATTCTTTTTGAGACTGATTCGATACGTATCTACATGTATATTTGTATATAGCAGAGTTGCGTGTGGTATGCGAAATAACATTTTTCCGTGTGCAACTGTAATAACAAAGTTCTTTATATAAGACTGCGTGTTCGTTTTACCTTTATTATGTATTGGGTTGGCCAAAGTCTTATTACTAGACTGCGGATCTTCATGCATCCATGGCTTCTGAAAATTTTCAAAAAATGCTGAAGTATAAAATTTGACAGAATTTAATACGATTTTTATTTATTCAAGTCTTACGAAGGCTACTACCACTAAAAATAAGATTTTATTAGATTCCACTTTCTTAAAATTCGTCTACAAACATGGCAAATTGCATAAACATCCGCAGTCTACTTATTACTTTGCTTGAAGAGATTTTTCAAATTTCGTTTCATTAACTCTGACTATCAAATTCATTTTATTTCCCAAATTTTCACTGTCTCTTCGTTTTTGTTACTGTACGATATTTAAAATAGTTTTCGAACAACCTATATATATATAATATTTTTGTGTTTCTTCCGAGTTCATTTAAAAAATAATGCATGTTCAAATTTGTTTATGTAAGATCTTCGTTAGTCACCCTTGTGATATGCTAACAGGTGGCATGTCAACAGGAGTGCAAAGGATTCATTTTCATATACTCGTACATTAATCTTTCTATCTATGCTTTTTTAACACAAGCGCACAAAACGAAGTAATCGAATCTTATTTTATTGCACCGATGAATTATTCACGATGTTAGATTATAAAAATGCACTATTTTTCGATTGCGTGACGTGTAATTTATTCACTCGACCATTGTAATCAAATTAACGCGCCTGACGCAGAATTCGCTAATACTTTACGTTATTTTGTAATTGAACCGTTAAGGATAAATGTCACTTAAAATTTTATATTATGTGTTAAGATCGATATAAGAAATGCCATAAAACGTACTTTTTAACATTACATGAGAAATACTTTTAATAAAAGTAGTTTATCACAGCAATTTATTGTTTTCTTTCAGAACTTGTTTTCCTATTCAAAGTATGTATATGTATACAACATAGTGAGAAATAATTTGCTGACGTCCCATTGAGAAAAAACGAAAATAAATAAATGCTGTATAAATACTAAATATGTACCTATAATATACATGGATTAGATTGTTGCATATGAAATGTCCAATTTTTAGCAGTGACATTAAACATACGCAATTTTGTATACTCAATGTATTCTACCTACAAATTTCAAGTTTTTTTGATTGTATTACGCAAAGAGGTAGGTGGCGAATAAAGCAAAAATTCGAAAGAAATGCGCACAACACGTTATAGATTATGATAGAATTTTTATTATCACTCGATGACTAGATAATAATATAAAGATCCGTAGTAACTCGTGTCGATGAAGTTATGAACTGCGCCGGTCACGTGAATCTTTTTTCTTTCTTACGTTTTTTTTCTGTTTGCGAAACCCGGTGCGAGAAGCGCACGTGTTCGGTTCTCGTAACTGTACAACATACAATTCTCCTAGCCGACGAAATAATATCTATTCTCGTCTCTTACTTCGTTTCTCGTAATCGAATTTTCGCGGTTAAAACGAATCAGGGACGACGCGACATATATACAATTCTACAGTGATATCCTTTTTCCTCAACCTCGATCCTTGTTTTGTGTCGCGTAACGCATAACGCGACATCGAGGCTACTCGTTCGAATAATACGAGGCAATACAATTTTGTTTCTTTAAAAATAGTTCGGTAGTGTTAACAACTTTTGCGGTGTGTATAGTGTTCCAAATGATTCCTGTTGTTAGGACTATACACCACTCACAGCAATGAAGCGGGCAAGAATCAGTTGGGGAATCTGTACAAACGTTCGAAGCGAACCTCGCATTATTACAGGCAAATACACGCCGTTTAGCCGTCGGAGATCGCAATCGGTCGATCGATACCGTCGCTTTTGATTATCGATTTCCATATAAATCTAATCGTGCTTTCGCATGTACTGTATTCCGCGTTTATATATACATATTACAAATTATACACATCGCGCATACTATATTCGTCGAGACGAGGGTACAATTGACATCGTTATGACATTGATTATACAAGTATCGTTAGCACTAGAACTACCGTGCGCTAAATGCAATTGGCATACATTGCCTTACAATAATGACAAAATTTCATTTGTTTAAATTTCGCATCAGTTTGATTTAAATATGTACTTCGATAGAGAAGTTCCGAAAAAAAGTTCTCAGGAAAACGTATTTATAATTTCAATATTTCTAAAAAATAAATCAGGAGCAAGTCATTTTGACTTATCCGGTAGTTCTAGTGTTAATACCTTACGGACAAGAACATAGTCGAACAACTGTTTTCGCAGATTCCGAGAGAACAGAATTGTTAATCATTTTTTAAAATAATACGTATGTACACGATCTGAAGAATATCAAATTCACGCCGTTCTCCGTAAAGTGTTAACCGTGCGATAGAACATTCGCTCAAAGTTAGATCGATCGATCGACCTATCCCACACGACAAGGCTAAGTTAATGTTGCAAATCGACAGAAAGAAAGACGTAAAATCGCGTTAAACGTGAAATTATCGTAGCATAATTCGAAGTTTATACGAATCAAGATTTTACGGGAAAACGGTCGATTTAAGACAGCAAAATTCAAGAAACCAAATATGGAGTAGGCATTTCATACTAATTCTTACGTCAACACACATGTCGATAGAAATTAAAATCGACAATTTTACTTCTGAAATTAATTATTGTTAAACGTGGCACAAAGGCTGAAAGTGGTAGTATGAAAAATACAATCGAAATAGAAGCATCCTTTTCACCCGTCATTTATTTTTTAACATTGATTCTAATTATAATAGCCGTGTTCAGAAGCATTGGAAAGATATAGAAATAAAAGGAAACAATTTTTCGGAAATGTTTAAACAATGTACCTCAAGGAGATTTCAGGAAATTTATTTCTTAAGTTTGTTGTAGGAAATAAAATGATATTCGCCCGTATTCGCGTTAATTTTTGCGTTAATATTAATAATGAAATATGCACTCGTACTTCCCGTGGAAATACCAATAATAAAGCGATCTAATAAACCCAAAAAGGTTGACTATTTTCAAGACAACTTTATGCCTATTGTGAAATTTATTGCAAATATTGTTTTTATTTTGATCATTATATTGTTTTTGTTGTAAATTTCATTTGTGAAAATTATACTTTTGTAAAAAAGTGAATTTTACACAAGTTTCTCTTTCCTATCATTGTAAAGTAAAACTGGCATTCTAAATTGAAATACGTCTCTCTGCGTTCTATTTTAAACGAAAAGAATATTTCTGTGGACTTCAGGAATTCTTAGTCTTCTTTACACTTACTTAACGTGTATAGAATACATGTAACACAGAATTATCGATTATTAGTAGCGTTTAGAATTTTGCATTCCTAAATCGGCTGTTTTCCCCACTGTGCGGCGTATCGATTCAACGCGTTCGATCGCGTTAGCAAATTCGGGCAACGATCGAATAAACCTCGAAAGGAGAATTTACTTTTGAACGAGGAGTGGTGGGTCGCTAAGATGTCACGGCGTGTACGTTCAAATACAGTAGCGCCTCGCTCGTTACACGGAAAGGGGCCGAAAATACGTGGAAAATCAAGGTGTGTAACAAAAGAGTCAACCTGTTCTTCGCGCGATCTGTTCTTCCACCTTCCCACTCCATGTGTTGCCTACGTAGTCATCGCAATCCTCGCGACGGGCTACAGAAGTCCTAACAACTCGTGGCGGGGATACACTACCGTCCATAAGTACAATATTTGGCCATCTTCGGTTTATTGAAAATATACAAAATATATTTAAAATAAGGCATCCCGATGTAACTTTTGCCAGACTATTTCTTTTATACACTCGTATAAAAGTAATAGTTAATAATACAGATAATACTCAACATCAGTCACTGCGAATAAAAAGATAAGAAGGAAAATTGAAAGAAAACTGGTCGAGCGAACACACTTAAGTATGGTGGTTTCAAGTGTCTCTCCGCTCTATATATTTACTATTTCCAAAAAGAAACATTAAAAAAGCTTGTTGCTAGATTGCCTCGAATCGTAAACGCCGTTATTGTCCAGCGAGGTGGATATATTGATGAGGTATTCAACAACTTTCATCTGTTCACTGGTAAAACCCTTAACGTGTACAATGCTTCTATATCAGCCTACGTATGTATACCGTATACATTTATATTCATTCTACTTCAAAGTAATTTAAGTTATAACGTTGTCGTAAACTTTTAGATTCGATTCCGCCAAGTGGTAAAATACTTATGGACGGTAGTGTAGCTAGCATGCAAGGAACGAGGTTCTACTGTAATTTAATGGTTAGCCTAATAGCGGCCTTAGCGTCGGCCGAGCGTTCGGAGCAACCCACCAATAAGAAACTATTCTATAATAAATTACGATACCGTTTAAACAGATCATAGCCGACTGTCGTTCGATTACAATTGGAGGTCGCATCTCGACGTTCGTTCCTTACTTATGAACGATTGAATTTCGTCTGGACTTTTCCGCGTCGGAAAGTCGAACGCGAGCGATTTACAGCGAAAATAGAGAAACCAAGGGATTGCTTTCGATCGGTAGCGATGTTGGTCAACTCTGTAGCACTAAATTTTGAACGTACCATCGCACCGAATATTTCCATGCAAAAGGAAACTTTCTGTACACCGTGAAAGGAACTTGTTGACAAAAAAGAAACCGCGAAAAATCTTTCGACCGCATTGCCTGGCGAGCAAGATGGAAAAATGATTAGCGCTTCAGGGTTCTTGAAAAGGGTCTAGCAAGATAAGCGTGGGCAATCGGCCCCGAGCCATTTTTCATTTCTTTCGCCTAAAACACTATTCTGTGAAATGTCAGATCTCCACCCCTTCGTTTAACCCCTTGCACTCGGAGCTATTTTAACTCGGAAATTAAACATTTCTTCCGATCCGGAATATTTCCATTCTCTATGATTTTTTGAATTTGGTGGATATGAAATTGATATAATACTTCGTACGATGCTTCAACGTTTAGTAATTGATTAGACACCAACATATGTAATAATGTAAGCAATATATTAAATAACGATACAGCAATTTTTAGCGACTCCTCAGAATCACCGGTCGAGTGCTAAGGGTTAAGAGTAATATGGGGGTGAGAAGCCTAAACTTTAACTTTCATTTTCTCAGTTATTTCCGAAGATATTCACTTGCACGAAAGAAAGATGAAAATGAAGCGACGAAGTAGCTTTACTTTTTCAGAATTTCCAATCGGTTATTAAGGATCGAGGAAAGAATGATTTATTTTCCAAGGGATCACCTCTAAAAATAAAACTGTTTCCTACGCATTATAAAGTTTAGGCTCTCCACCCTCTCGTATTTACACTTAAACCGAGGGGTAGAGATCTGAAATTTTACAGAATAACGTTTCGCGCAAAGGAAATTGTTTAGCAGACGAAAAAAAAAAATGAAAAATTGCATGGGTGCCGATTACCCATGCTTATTCTGCTAGATCAGTGTTTCCCAACCTTTTTTGTCCCATGCCTCACGTAAGCCTTTCGAAAATTCTTATGCCTCCTATGTAACTTATACATAATTTCTAATATTCAAAAATTGAATCGTTGTCTGTTGTTTTAGGAAGAAATCGCTAATCAACAATTAAATTTCTCCCCTGTGGCGCGTGGGCCCCACGTTGGGAAACACTGTGCTAGATGCTTTGCGCGTTGAGTTTTGTTTGCGGACGGCGTCGCTCGTGCGAAGATCACTGTACGCCGATCCTCTCTCCCTCCTCTCTCGATCCACTTCCGTTTGACTTCTCTTATTAGAGTACGATAGAATCTAATCTGAACTATTTACAATAAAACGACACCTGAAACTTGTAACGTCACATAAGCGCGGTATACCACAGATACGCGACCCGTTGACGTTCACGACGGTTAACGATCCCATCCGAAGCACAGTCGCAATTCTACACGCGTCCGGTTCGACGGAATTCACTGAGAAAAAATGAAAAGTTGGCCCTTGCGACGCGATACTGTCTTTTCGAAATGTCCCGATGGCACCGATCGGGGCCAAAGGATGCATCTTCGAAAAGGCAGATCGTTTATCGTTCACCGTTCTTCCAATCCGTTGGAAAGCATCGGTTGCGACGAACGTCCGGCTGGCGGCACGCCTAAACTACCCTCTAGAATTCTTTGATCGACGATTAAACTTCATAGTACCGGGAAACGAGGAACTTGTACATAAATATATTAAGATTAATCGTACTATCGAATTCGTAGCGTACGCGCGATAGAAACGCGAAGCTGTATATCCACCAAAGAAACATCGAACAACATTTTCCGCTGTCGATGCCTGCTTGTTACTCTCAGAAAACAGAAACTTTCTACGAGTCTGGACGAGATATCTCGCTTCCACGATGTCAAAGAAACGATGCTGTGGACGAGATACACTGCTGTGCAAACGAAAGAAGCAAAAATAAAAAATCAAATAAGAACATATGGTAAAGTTTTGAAAAATGATTCTGTTCTGTTATTTGTAGGTAAATTTGCCCGAAACTTCGTGACTTTTATATTTTCTTGATGCAAAGACACACAGAAACGGAAACAGACAATGCAGAAAGAGGAACACAATCGAAGACCCTAAGATGTAAATGTTAACTCGTTTGAAACAATTCAGATGTCTTTGTAATCATCCTGATACAACATAAATACTTGGAGCCTATTTATTTTGTTTATAAACGAATCAAAATTGCCAACAAGTAAGTATGGAACTATGGAAATTTCGACCACTATATTGTACGACGAAATCATGCTGACGCGATGTCCCGTCCATGGGATCGTTTCTTCGACATCGTGGAAACAAGATATAACGTCCATTTTAGTGAAAGGGTTACATAATAACAAGCTGCTAAAGTATAGAACATTTCCGGTTGTGTCGGGCAGCGTGCCTCTGCAAGAGAGGCACTTTGTTTCCATTTTCATTGGCAACGCGGAGTCGTTGAAGAGTCGAAACGGGAAGTTTCAAGAAATAAGCCTCGTCAACAGAAAAGTTGGTTCTTCGTTTATGCGACGGATGTATAGCTTGACGCGACGCGACGCGACACGACAGCAACATACGGCATCGTTACGATGACGGGAAACCGGCCGGGACGGTGCAAAGTACGGTGTAAAATCACTCCCTGGCTCGAGTTCGGTGTTCGATCGACGACGGCCGATCGATATCCGCTCGGATATATCTGCTGGTGGTTCAACGAGAACACCGAGATCCTCTCAAGGCTCGAGGATTTAACGTCGTAGATCCGACGAAGGAGGACACGGCTTGTCTGACGGAGGATTCTCGGTAATCTCTCAACAGAGTCCTGCCTCGTCGAAGGGGATGTCAGGTGAACGCTTTGTGCCGATCCGTTCTTCCGAACGGTATTTGGCGACGCGCAAGTCTGCCGGGTTATGTGCCGTAGTGGGAATGGTGGTGAGCGTGCGGGGGTGGTGGTTCGCCGAGCCATGAATCGGGCGAAGGTGGAAAGTCTGGGTAACCACCTCCGCCGCCGCCTCCACCGCCTCCGCCGCCTCCGCTTGATTCGTTGCTCAAATCGGACGCCGGTCCTGGTACCATGCTGCCTGCACCACCTGCAACATACATATATCGTCGAATAGAATGCTCCTTTGTCGTTCGACAAAGCTATCCTACGAAAGATGGCTTGCACAAGGATGCAAGTCGTATCTCATTCAAACGATATGGTTTCGCAGCATATTGCGCCAAGATTATTTCTCGCGAGCTATCTTGTTCGCAACCGAAAAATATTTCGCATCGTTTCATCACCGGGTACCCACCTATCAAACGTTACTATTTAACGCTAGAACTACCACACACGTCAATCAAAATGACCGGTTTTACGATTTCATTTTAAAATTCTTACTTCGTGTTACATTTTTTTTCCGCAACGATGCGACGACTTTTGCAGCGACAACCAAAGGTGTAATGTAACGAGTAGACCGCGGATGTTCGTACACGTAAAATATGCAATAAGCATATGCAGATATGCAGAAAAAATATGATCAGAACTAATACAAAGAGATATTTATATTTTATATACTTTTTGCATATTTTATCTAATAGTTAACGAGATATTAACGATATTATTTCCCATGCGCATAATAGCTATTGCTTGGAAATTGGTAGGTGCTCGAACTGATATCCCTCAACTCGAATAAGTACATATGGAAAATTATTTCGATAATATCTCGATGACTATTAGATTTATGCTACACGAAGGCCAACACCTTTTTTACGCAGAATTTTGTTGTTCATCCGATTTCAAGCAAAAATATTGGACATTCTATTTAAAAATCTGAAGGTGATCTTCGTATCTTGATAAAAAGTCGAAGTAACAAAAATCAGATTGCAGCACCGTATGTCACCCTAGGAAGCATGCAAGCATTTGTTTGAACATTTTTTTTGTACGACAAATAACTTACGAGTTATTTGAGATCGTCGCGTTACGAGACTCACCCTGTGGTATTGCTTCAGTTTTGAAATGTATCCGATGGACACTGCTGTTCTTTTAAGGGTTAATTCGAAATATTAAAAGGAACTGTTCACTTACTGAGAGTAGTGTAGACGGAGAGGCCAGCATCCGGTGGATATGGAAATTGGGGTGGTAAGGACGGCGATCTGGACGTTGTTGACAGATAAGGAGGAGTCGTTGCACCTAAATATCCTCGCGGGGGACCTCCACCTGCTCCATTTCCACCTCCACCTGGACTCGCACCTTCGCCATCCAATCCCATGTTCACCACTGTTCCGTAACTGTCGTTACTCAAATCTAAATGCAAATATTCATTCATTTAAATCACCGCAATCTCCAAACTTTCGTAGAAGCATAGCAACGTAACACTTAGCGCTAGAGTGGCGACTCAGCGTCACCACTAAAAATTGCTGTACCATTATTCAACATATTCTTTAGATTATTAAATATGTTGGTCCCTAATCAATAAACAGCGGATTTTAAGCATCGAACTAAAATGTAGATTAAAAATGGAAAATTCCATTGAACACGTTGAAAATGTTTATTCTGCGGCATGATCCGCAGTCTGGTAATGACAGAACAGTTTGATATAATTCGGAATGTGTCTTGCAAAGAAATACTTTCGCTTTGTCGTTAAGAGATCCCAGACCCCTATTGCGCAAACATAAAATGAAAATTTCATTTTTCGAAGAAGAAATTACACCGAATCAGTGATTTGAAACATACAATCGGTAACCAATTGAATAAACGAGTTTCTATTTTGGCTATGAACATCTGTTGATAGATAAATGGGTTCTCGGTAACGAAGAGCATTAAAATTTAAACAACGGTGGAAGTTTGCATGGCACTACGGGCGCGTACGGTTAACGATAGGCATAAATTCGTGGATGGCCCGCAATCTTCCTGAAATCTCGGACATGGTGAACTGGCAGTTAGCCTCCACGAACTCTTGAATAATTGACGAGATAGTCTTCCCCTCTGCTAAACGCTCGAATACACGAAACCTTGGATGTAGCCGGTATTAAAGTGGAACCAAAAGAAGGAGACGACGCTACCTCAAATTACTGTATCCTTCTCTATCGTTTTGTTTTTCAATTGAACACTCTATCAAAATTGTAAATACCTCGATTATCCGGACCATGAATGAGAGATCTCGAAAAGACAACATTCGACGATTAAAAGAAAGATTCAAGACTGCTCTAACAAGTAAGCGTTGTTAACGTTAACTTTATATGCATAATTGCTATGTATTGTATAGATATACGTATGTATATGTACATTCATATATTCCGAATGATATACAGGGTGTCCCATCTAAGTTGAGATATTTATCTCGCTCATTCTTGGTGATAGAAAATATCGCCTATAACATTATCATTTTCACGTTATCATTTTATAATTATAATTTTTTTCAGATATGTCAACAAACCCCGGTTGTGGGGTTATCTTATTGTTCTCACTAATCTAAATTTGATTAAAACTACAACTAGGTTCGATCAAAGCGATTTTCAAAATGAAATCTGCATACCTGAGTCAACGCGCAAACTTTTGGTGTACAACAAATACTAAGAAAATACTAACGTTCGTTGGTAAAAATTAAATATGTTAAAAGTTAGTCAACCAGCTCCAGTCTCTCCCACCAGAGTTTCTTTATTATTAGCAAAATTCTATTAGCCGTCGGCGAAAGCGTATAACAGAAACGTGTTTCTTCGTAACAAAATGTTTGCTACGTGAAAATATTCGAGGATCCTTTACCACGCTTTTCACATTTTCTCGTTTCATGAATCGAAGGGAATGCTTGCGCATACAGAGGGGAGAAGCTGCGTACATTTCGCGATATTGGAAGTACAAATAACGCGTTATTGGTCGCTTTTCAGCGCTATATCTGACAACGCGGAACGACTTTTTGAATACGGAACCATTATGGACACTGGTTGCGATACAGATATACTAGTTCTGCGGATCGTAGATTCATATGCACCGACGAGCAAATTCAATTAATCTCAGTGGAATAAGCAGGCACATACGTATGCATGCGAACGTGAAAATAGGAGCGAATCGAATCGAATCGAACAACAAAGTAATAAATTATTCGAAGTTATTAGTTAAGTTTGCTCGAGTAACACAATTATTTCATAAAATTTATTAAAATCTTTGCTCCATATTGTATTACAAACTATATGAAAATGACAGTAATTCTTAGATGATAAAACCGGAAGGGGACAATTCCTCCTAAGAGAATCAATAAAATAGTTTACAAATCACTTCCGTACAACTACAAATATATTTATGATAACAGTACCACAATGTAATATCTTCGATATAACAATTAACTAATGCTCATATTTTTGTAAATACGTGTTCTATTTTACGTATTTTATTGAAAGTACCAATTCTTTTAGTTGTGTTTTTATACTAATTTAAAGAGTAGAGAAATTAATGTTCGTGTCAATTAACGGTCATGTCGTAACTGACATAGATCTAAAAAACATGTATACTAAATTTTCATGAAGGTGCCAAATAAAAAAGTTTTAAAAAATGCCTTTATACTTTTGCATGCAACCTTGTAAATTGTAATTTTTCGAAAATCATTTGGTAAACCAATGTTTCTAATTGCTTACAAAACATCAGGTCGTTTGGTAGAATTATAAAAAAGTTATTCTGTTTTAAAGGGCGTGCGAATACGCTTATGCGACTGACCGTATACATATAACAATTGAATGAAACAAGTAGCGACATACCGTGATGGCCGAAAGTGGAATCAAGGTCGACTTTAAGTTCGTCTTTATCGAGGAGTTTATCATGCCTCGGCGAGTGTCCACCAGGCCCTGTTCCTTTCATATTTCGGAAGAAGTTCGACCATCTCGTTCTGCCCGCATCTTTCTTCAGTCTCTTCTCCTTTGCTCTCCTGTAAAATAAGCACAATTGATTGGCGGTGTTTTATATCGCTTTACATAAAAAAATATAAAACTCAATACAGAGTGAGGCACCTAACTTCACCACCTCGAATAATGACTTAACGGTACAGTTTATAAAAATGTTGAAACATGGAATTTAAATGGTATTAGAGAGAGCACATCTTGTAAGGTGCGTGCTTTTTTCGTGGGTGGAGGCATTTCAGAGATTTTAAGGTCACCTTGATTTTTTAAAATGAAATGTCCTATTTTGTCGTTCTTTAAACGTTTGTAGCTCGTTGCAACGTCGACCGATTTTTAGGAAGTTTTCAGAATATGTTTAACCGACACAGATCTACGAAACGTGTGTTTTATAATTTTCAATATAGGCCCACATAAAAAGGTTGTAAAATGCAACTTTTAGTATTTTTTCTACAATTCCGATCGATTGTAATTTTTGAAAAAATTTCTTTTCACATCCTGTAGTAAACTAATTGCTCTAGCTTCCCAAAAAAGTTCAAACGGTATAGTCAAATATTTAAAAAGTTAACGTCTTTTTAAGAGTGTCCGAATATTAGTGGGAGTCACTGTAGATATCCGCAATGAAATTTACCACAAGTTTTATCTCTGTACGATCTGAAGTGGTTCTGGTCATGTTGGAAATTGTCAGAAAAAGCTGCTATAAGTGTTATGGAAAAAAAAATTTGCAACACGTGCGTAGTTTTATCGTCCTCGTACATGTTTTATCGATGCCTATCGATGACAGAAATAAACAAAGTCAGTGATAACGTCATCAACGATTTTCAAAATCGACTCTGTCGCGTACACGAACTTTGATATTAACTCTAGAGTTAGCACACATTCGTTACTGATTGTGGTAGACGTAGGTGCAATATTGATAAAGCAATTTTTACAACAACGTTTATATTGACCACAATGTTCGCGATTTCTAATGCAACGCTTTCTCAAGAGAATTACGATGAACGCGAGTTCGAAAAATGCCTGAGGCCTTAGACCAGCGAGATAACTGATAAAACTCAAGTGAGAATCGTAAATTATCTTACTATATTGTTGCAGAAATATGACATGACATATATTTCAGTCAAAAGTTGAACGATCAAAAGGATTCTTCTACATCGGAAAGCGCGAGAAGATAATAAAGAGATCTAAACGATCATCTATTAAATAAAAAACATTATGGAGGTCATGTAAATTTTTAATAGATAGATAGAAGTTTCAGATGATCGAAAATAACAAGTATAACTGTAGATAGAATTTTCAGATGATCGAATTGCCCCCCTCGACAATCAAATTGCTCCCCTGTGGGGTGTGGGCCCCACGTTGGAAAATACTGTTCTAGATTCATGTTATTCATTTCTTTTTTCATAATCAGAAATTACGTACAAATGTAGAAGATAACAAGCGTTAATTAAACGGTACAACGGTATAATATGTAATACTGTGAACGCATCCTTGTTTGTCATACGCGACACTGTATTTAATGTTTATACAATTTGTTCGTACTTAAATATTCTTTATTATTCGATCCGAAAATTCTCACACGTATTTTCCGATTATTTATTATTATATAAAAATGTAGCGGTATAAACGTTAATTTAAATCGTGTCGTGTAGAAATTATAATATATTTTATGAAAATTAAACTTAAAAAATTGATCTGCCAAGAGAAAGCATTATAAATATTTTAACAAAATTTTTGCTCTAACACAAAACTAATTATTATCTTATAATCTATACAAATTTCAGATTTTCATAGACTAACCTTGTGTTTATCTTTAAAATTAACACTTTACACAAACATAATAAGTTATTGACAAATGTGATTCTACTAACCAGTAATTTATGAAACAGATAAAACCAACGAAGTAAAATGTACATTGATAAGAAGCGTAAAAATTTGTTATCGAATTGCTTCGAAAGCCCGGTTTTCTTGATGAAATGAAAATTTTAATTTTAAAGAAGAATACTAGATTTTAATGGTTTGTCGTGTTTATTTGCGGCTCGCTGATGAGACAAGTTGCTGTACATGGCTTCGCAAGCCCATGTTGAAACTACCTTTCTATGGTATCGTTGGTAATTCGGGTTCCCTGATATCTGAATTCAGTGAACGATATTCACCGAACCGCACGAATTTAACAGAATTTGAATGCTGCTGAAATTGTTAGCGCACGAAAGCTTTTCATCTAAACCGAAATGTCCTTGGTTGCTACGTATAATCGTTTTCACACGTGTGGCTTTCTATGTAATCGATATTATTGAAAAGGTAGGAAACGCAAAGATAAACTGAAACATTTATTCGAACCGAAATAATTAACCGATTAATCTACGAAATATGTTATTAATTTCTTTTAAAACGAGATCAAACTCTATTTTGTTGTTGTCGGTACGGTGACAGAAAAAAGAAAGTTTAAAGTTGGAATTTCTGTATACGAGTATCGATAACTTTAGCACTAGACGGGTTTTCAAATGTTGATAACAGTCATCTAATCTGGGGCGTCCTTACCACACTGTACGATATCAAAGTTCTTTTATTTATTCGCCTGTCTTGTACGCTGCACGTGTCGAACAAAACGTTTGCGAGTGCGATTGTTTTTATTGAATGTGAGAGTTGGGAATGAATGGTATGGAAGAGCGAGAGTGATTTATCACAGGGATCGCAGAATCACGATTACGGTCGCGATTTTAACTTTATTCAGAAATCATCCGTAGAAACAAATACTTCGTTCGAATTCATACGAAATTCAGTCATTAAATTGAAAATATCTGCCATTTTGTTAATTTTCACAAAAATTGAAATGTGGGATCGTCGATGCCTAGAGAATATATATATTTTTGATACAGTTAATTCGATTTGTAGGAATCGTGTACACCGGTTGGCCATCTGAAAGAAAAGATATTCCGAGCAAAGACGACGAAAGGCATGGAAACATAATATTTTTTAAATATTACAAGCACTTTTTTTACGGTTCATAATATAGTAAACTGAAATACGAAATCTTATATTAATCGATCGTTCGCTATGTTTCTACTGTTGTTTAAAAATCTAATATTTTCCCCACTTGTTACCGCGTCCTAACCCCCGTAAACTAGTTTTTCTCGAAAATAATGCGGCAAAAAAAAATATGTTATTCTTTAGTTTCCTCTCACTTTTGCGTGTAGAATTACTTGCTAATCGGTTGTCCATTGTATTCGGGACACTTATTCCCCATATTGTTAACGTATTACTTATATGAAATAAGTTTAATGTTTTTTGCATTGTAACAATATTAACAAATGCATAGTATGTTCAGGGTGTTTGAAAATTATTAGTCGCGATCGCTGTAACGTGAATCTGCGTCTCTAGATAGATGGAGATAATCGTTAAAATTGTTATCGTTGTAATTGTCAAAATTGTTTTTTATTGCATCCTATAGTACCCACCGTGACGAACAAAAGTCTGACAGGAAAACTATACGTCTCGATTCAACCGTTCTCTTAAAAATCGGCTTCAAAGATTCGCCGACAATGTTATTCCATTTGTTTACAGGGTGTCTTAAAATTGTATAAACGCGGAGGGGACGATTCTACACAGGAAAATAAGTCGAAAATAGAAGAATAAATTTTTTCATTTGACGCGTCGTTTTCGAGAAAATTCACTAACAATCTGTCAAGTTCGCGTGCCTAGCGTTCTTAACAAGTAGAATGAGTCGGTCATGATCAGACGCGTCGGACGATTCCTATTCGATAGCACACGTGTTCGCCGAATTTTCAAACTGAACTTTCTCGGAAAGGAGAAGACAAATAAAAAAAATTTGTTCTACATTTTCTCGCGTAGAATCATCCCCTCCACGTTTATACCATCTTAGAACATACTGCAGACATATGAAATAATATAGTCCTCGAATCTCAATTCCTATAAAATAATCCTTAAAATACTATATTTGCATAAAGATTCGCAATCTAATGATAACTAACGTTAAAGGAAGGTTGACTTTACTTATTGGGA
The DNA here is from genome assembly GCA_028455805.1 of Lasioglossum figueresi. Taxonomy (NCBI): domain Eukaryota; kingdom Metazoa; phylum Arthropoda; class Insecta; order Hymenoptera; family Halictidae; genus Lasioglossum; species Lasioglossum figueresi. The sequence continues at coordinate 33,884,840 of CM052200.1, forward strand.
TCATCTTTAACCCATTAAGTCCAAAGCAATGAAATAAGATGATTGTTATGTATGTATATAATTATTTATTTTACTACTTACAAAAGTGTACAAGAGACAGTGTATAAATGCTACCAGAAACATTTTTGGACCGGTACATTTTGCGAAACAAAATCTATAAACATAAACAAATTAACTTATAATAATATATAAAATACGTAACTAAAACGACTCACATGTTACTTCATCGATATACAATATAAACATTGCAATACCGGGTGTCTCAAAATTGTTGTACTTCCTTGAAAGGGGCGATACCCGAGGTCATTCGAAGTAATTTTTTCTTTTGCGAAAATGTTCTCCGAGTTCTTGTTCGAGCTACAGCTGAACGTGGCGTTGGTATTGCCCGAGCCGATCTCCGAGTGTTTTATTTTCTTTAGAGTTACAGCGATTAAAACGTCTTTATCCCCAAAAATGTCTTAGAAGAGAAAAGACAATTTACATTTTTGTATGGCTATATTTATTTTAATGCTTAAAGAAAAAGCGTAACATTCGTATTCGGTAGACTTTGTTTACAATCTTCGTGACGTGCGTGACCCGTTAAAATACGGAAAGGGGTTAAGGAAGCATCGGGGAACATTTTCACTCGATGACCTCAGGAATCGCCCCATTCAAGAAAACACAACATTTTTGGGATACCCTGTACAATCTTAAACACCATGTATCTATAAATCCTTTTATTCCCGCCAAAATACAAGCTAATTACAGAAATATGTAACACAAACAACAGAATTCAAGGCTGCTCTTTTCCTTGCTCTTTTGTTTTACCCTTTCCTATGTTATCCTGTAGATTTGGACGAGAAGATGCGAGAAATCCAAGTTTCGATCCTGGAGGAGCAATGGTTCAAAAATGAAAAGTGTATAAAGTTGAACGATTTCCACTGTTTTTGACAGGTTAGTGCCGCCATGTTGCGCGTAGTAACGGTCGCGTGCCACTTACCGAGCGGACCCGCTAGGTGGCACCACGAGCACGCACCGACGTTGATCACGTAGATTTCCAAGTTGGCTCTCTCCTCCCTCCCCCTACCCGACCCAACCGCCAGCCAACTAATTAATTATCGGGACTGTAACGCGTGCTTGCGGTGCCACCTAGCGGGTCCGCTCGGTAAGCGGCACGCGACCTTTACTACACGCAACATGACGGCGCTAACCTGTCAAAAACATTGGAAATCGCTCAACTTTAAACACTTATAATTTTTGAACCATCGATCCTCCAGGATCGAAACTTGGATTTCTCGCGTCTTCTCGTCCAAACCTATAAGACAACCTGGGAAAGAGGCAAAAATTTATAGGAGAAAGGCAAAAATTTCGATAATGTTAATTCACCGAAACAGAATCGTGAGCGAAATGTTGCGTTTGCGTCACGTTGGATCTTAATGGGTTAAACACGTATCAAAAGTTTGATAAATATGCGCAGATATTTGTACTGGCCTCCGAGATCATAATATTAAATTAATTTCAGAAATTTGTATTATTAAAAAATAAACGTACCTGTTTTGAAACCAAACTTGAACTACACGCATGTCAAGCCCCGTGTCGTTAGAGAGTTGTTCTCGCACGTGTCTCGCTGGTTTAGGGCTAGTGTTGTACGCTAATTTAAGAGTCTCCAATTGTTTCGCGGTTATGGTTGTCCTCGGCCTTTTGTTCGGTGGTTCGCCGTCTATACTGCCACCATCGGCCAATTCTGTAAACCGAAATTTAACAAGTTTTAATCGGTACTTATCAAATCACGCTACCCCTGGCAGTAAATATGAAACCAAACGCAAAGATATGAAATTGATGAGAATATCAAATATCAATGTTTCTTTTTAAAATGTAAATTCCAACGGTACACATGTGAAGCGCGTGGACTATTTTCAACTAGAAACACAAAAAATAATAGAGAATTTCGTCTATTATGCGATAGAAAATGTTCGTTTGGAAATAAGCATGGGACCGTACGAAGTTCTGGAAAAAGTATGGAACATTATGAACTCGCAAAGAAAGTAACGATAATTTATTTAATATTTATATTACCTAGTGTTTTGCGACATTCCCACGTGCACGTATGTATCACAGCTTGTATACGGTTTGGCATTGATGAAATTAAATGTTCTCGCTGTGATGGTAAAATATCTTTCCATGACAACTTAATAGCTTCTAAAAGTTCGTTTCTATTTTTCAATGAGACACAAGTCTGGACTATTTGGTGACCATTTTATGGTTTGGACGCCTTGTGTTGTCGTGCGAACATTCCTGAACTATTTTACTTCGATGAATACTTGCACTGTCGTGCTGGAAGGAGAAATCGTTCGGATCCTATAAGAAAGTTTTCTAATACAAGAATATACGTTCAGTGGATCCAAGATGTATTTGAACGCTACATTTCCGATTCTGGAAAAATTGTCGATATTTAATCGGTGGTAATTTCATAAAAAATAGTTATACAGAAACGAAGTTGGACTCGTCCAAGCTGAAGCTTCAAACTTCTCCTTTCAAAGAATATTTTCGCATTATGTACCGGGTGGGAAACGGAAGACCCATTTTTCCTCGAAAATGCTGTAAATTGACACGCGTGTAAAAATGATCCGACAAAGAAATATTTCCAACGAAAGTTGGTTAATATTCGCTTTTGTACAAATGTTAATATAAGAAATTTAGAGATTTTTTTTTATTAAAAATTTAGGTCACTTCAATTTTTTAAATGTTAACATATATTTTTTATTTCATAATATTCTGACCGATATCGATACTTATTCAACGACCTATAACAACGTAACGTTAAACCTTGAAATAACGTTACAATAGTTTTGCAACAGCGCAACAGTTTAACGTACGAACGATGGTTTCCGAAGGTAGAAGTCTGAAGCTTTAAAATGAGACCAAGTCGTACTATTTTTTTAACGAAATTATCACAGTTTGACCATCGATGATTTTTCGTAAATCAGTAATTTAGTGTTTCAATATCTTTTGCATCCACTGTACATTTCAGGGTTCACATTTGTAAACAAAATGCACGCTTGTCCAATTCCTCGAGCTGTCACACCGTGTACGACCGTGGACATTATTTCTTTTCAATTTAATATTCGCTAAATTTTTCACCGGTTCCGCACACAAAATGTGCCGCGTCATCTTTTCTTCCAATACATACGAGGTCTCTTCAGAAAATTACCGAACATTTTGAATTACGCACCAATGGAGATATTTAGCGATATGCGGCTGGCAGCATTGCGTTGCGCATTACCTCCTCTGTAACCACATGCTCTTGGATTGCTGATATCTCGTTTAGTTTTCGTGATATTGTTATTCGAGTACAACGCGTTCAAGCGTTAGCGACAATTTTTGAAATGTTCGATTTTCTGGAACAACGATGCAACGTAAAATTAACACGTTTTACGACGGTTACGTGAAAAAATCCGCATAAAGAGGCCAAAGTCGTGGCGAGACAACTCACGGTTCTTGCACCACGACTTGCGCTCGCACATTCAGCTTTGTCGATTCGTTAGTTTTGTGCCACAAATCAGATTACTGTCCAACCCTCAGCCTCCTTACTCGCCAGACCTGGCTCCTTGCGTTTTTTCTTATTTCCGAAATTAAAAACAGTGCCGAAAGCAAAGCAAATTCGTCACGGACCTTAAAGACCATTTGGAACGAAGCTATCCAGGACTGCTTCGCGAAATGGAAACACCGCTGGGAGAAGTGTGCGAATAGGGGAGGGGAGTACTTTGAAGGGGGCAAGGAGCAATAACCTATAAAATTAATAATAAAGTTTAAAAAAATAAAATTCGCTTATTTTCTGAACAGACCTCGTACACACGACCAGAGTCGCCAGATTAAGACTTGTGCCCCACTCTACCTTTCCCTTCTGCGACGCTATTCCTCGCGCTTCCGCCGCGCCCAGTCGCGTCACGCGTTTCGTCTCTATCGTGCACGCGTCAGAATGTCACGTGACTAATCCGGTACTGGCAGAGGGGAATTTTTTCTCCTCGATTCGTGTTCTCTCCCCTCGTCTGGCAACTCTGTACATGACTCGTCACTGGACCGCGGATTTTATGCATTTACGATAAAAATGCAGTGGCCATGTTAAAATGATTTAACGACGCAGTGTATTGGTTTCAGTTAATTTAGACGACATTATACTTTCTCGGCAAAAATAAAAATGAATTCAAATAAAAATTTTCAAAAATAAAAAATTCATTTCGCAATCCACAATTTTGGAATATAATGTACATTCGAATGATTTCCCTTGGGTCTCGATTATCTGTCAAGCCTTAATTTATCCGGGCTGTTTGTCTCCCAATCAAGCTGGTTAATCGAGGGGGGGGGGGGGGGGGGGG